>CAUYRH010072096.1:0-11406 GCA_963574655.1 Perodicticus potto
CGCTTGAGCCCAGGAATTGGAGGTTGCTGTGAGCTGTGATGCCCTGGCACTCTATCCAGGTGACAGCTTGAGGCTCTGTCTCAAAAAAAAAACTTGCATTTCCTATGTGCAGAAATGGTCCAGTGTTGTGGGCAGTTCTAAGGGAAAGGGTTCATTCTTCCTCAGCAATCCCAGGTACATACCCCCAGGTCCCAGTCTTTGAAGTAGCCCTGAGTATCCTCACATTAGTAAGCCTTTTAGCTGCAGGAGGGGGCAGCCAAGGAGTGGAGCACCCACCCCAGGAATTGGCAGTGCTGCAAACTTGGACCCAGTCTGCCTGGCCGGACACTACGCTCTTAAATGCTGGTCCAGGAAACCAGGTGGCTTTTCTACGCAAATGGGGATTTTGGGCAAAGAATTCCAAAAGTTTTGAGAAATAGCCTCCCTGTGGAAATAAGTGTGTTTCTTTCTTTTGGGATTGTTTTACTTGCTCACAGAAAGTGTGAGCACACTGGTGGAGGCTCATGTTTGAAATCAGTCCTGCCACTTTGTGTGTTTTTCTGTGATAAAAGCAAATGAAAACTATTAAAGATATCTCACCAGAAATTCAGAACCTTGGGGGAGGCCTTCCCACCCAACCCCATCCTTCCGGCTCCCATCTGCCTTTGCCCCAGACAATGCAGGTGGTTTGGTTTTTTTTTTTGGTTGTTGTTGTTTGAGACAGAGACTCTTTTTATCACCCTCAGTAGAGTGCTGTGGCAGTCATAGCTCACAGCAACCTCAGTCTCTTGGGCTCAAGCTATTCTCTTGCCTTAGCTTCACAAGTAGCTGGGACTACAGGTGCCCACCACAATGCTCAGCTATTTTAGAGACAGAGTCTTGCTGTGGCTCAGGCTGGTCTTGAACCTGTGAGCTCAGGCAGTCCACCCAAGTGCTGGGATTACAGGTGTGAGCCACCATGCCCAACCCCCAATGGAGGTCTTGCTGGCGGAGCTGGTCTGAGCCAAACTCCAATGAAAAGACAGTCCAGCATCAAGGCAGAGGTGGAGAAATCCACAGAGGAGAAAATACCAACTGGCTGATTCTCAGACATATATTTAAAGTAATAAAGTCAGAGAAGAATGGGTGCTTTATATCAATTTCTCTTTCCAACCAAACTAGAAATCCAGAATTTCTTTTTGAGTCAAAAGTAATTCACAAGTGGTTCAGCGCTTATAGCACAGTGGTTACAGCGCCAGCCACATACACCACGGGTGGTGGGTTCAATCAAACCCAGCCAAGCCAGCTAAACAATACTGACAACTGGGTGCCTGTAGTCACAGCTACTTGACAGGCTGAGGCAAGAGAATTGCTTAAGCTCAACAATTAGAGGTTGCTGTGAGCTGTGATACCATGACACTCTACCAAGGGTGACATAGTGAGACTCTGTCTCAAAAAAAAAAAAAAATAATAATTCACAAGTTATAGAAATGAATTGCTTAACAACATTGCTTAACAATGTTCGGAGAAATGCATCATCAGGCAATTTTGCCAGTTGTATGAGAGTGTCACAGAGTATGCTTAGATAAACCTAGAAGTTAGAGCCCACTGAGCACCAGGCCATGTGCTATGGCCATTTGCTTCCGGGCTACACCCTTGTATAGCAGATTACTGTCCTGAATGGTGTAGACAACTGCAACACAATGGTAAGTGCCTGTGTCTCTAAACGTACAGAAGGTATCAAAAAAACTTCTCAAATCAGGGCCAGTTTGTTGCCATCCAAGTGTCTGGGGGGCATGAGGGAGCCTCCCCCAGGGTGCCAGCAAGGCAGTCACCTGCCCTGCCAACAGCTATGCACCCTGTCTGCCCAGGTTGGTGCTGAGGACATGGACGGCTTCCAGGCAGACACAGAGGAGGAAGAGGAGGAGGAGGGCGATGGTGATTGTGTGCTCATGGATGTCCTGGACGCTGGGGGTAAGGAGGGCTCCACCCCCCTGGCATTTGGACTCACAAGGAAGGGGAGAATGCCTACCCCTCACTCTGTGAATGACATGGGGTTGAGCTGAAGCCTAGAGGGGAGTGAGCCTGGCAGAGGTTCCAGCCCAGGCCCTGTAGGATCTGTCTTTGACTGAAAGGCTACCTTTAGAAAACCAAAGGAGGGCTAGCTGGGAACTATTGTAGTCACAGCTTCTGAACAAGCTTCTCCAGGGAAAAGGAGGGCAGCTGCCTCTTTGGCTCCAGGAGCCCCATTCTGTGCTCCTTGGCAGAAAGCCCCTCAGCCTGGTGTTGCCTGTTTCTTTGACTTTGCCCTGGGAGCCTCCTTTCCTGGCGGGTCAGGCTCACTGAGAAGTACCAGAAAGTGCACAGGTGTAACGACAAAAGATTAAAACTATATTGAGGGAGGGGCAGGGGTGCTGAGGCTCTCACTCCAATGGCAACCAAAGAAGACTCTGGTTCATGGATGTGAGGACAACAGACTGGCACATGACTGCTATGGCCACAGTGCCAGGAGGGTATGGGATGGGGGTCTTGGTGGGGAAGTCTTCATCAAAGGATGTGCACAGGCCCTGGAGCAGTCATGTGGGGTAGAATGGCAGTGAGTTCACCCATGCCTTGAGTGAGGAACAGCAGGGCAGAGCTGTCCAGCAGGGGGACCAGTAGCCTGAGACTCCTCTCTCTCTTCTGACTGGGGGGGGTGGCAGGGCTCCTTGTCCGAGAGCCAGATAGACACAACCAGTCTGAGACCCCTCCTCTCTTGCCCCTAGAGGTCCAGGCACCATGCGGAACCACTTCCAGAACTGGGGTTGCATTGGGAATGGACACCAGCAAGAGCCCCCTGCCCTCGAGCCCACTCACCACCTCCTGAGGTCACCCCTCCAGGTTGGTTGGCATGTATGTGTAGAGTGGTTGGGGTGTTCTTGGATGTGAACCAAACACTTGAACAGATGCCCAACTCCTATGTAAAGAGCACTTTGTCCTGCTTCACAGACCTCCCAAAGGTTTGGAAAGTTTTATAGAGGATGCTTGATTAGTTCTTTTTGATATTTGTAAAAATGTCACCAAAAGCTGCATATTAATCTGTCCTTTAATAAAGCATTATTGAGATGTGATGATCCGTATAGGAGCCTACTCATGCCCTGCAGGCGCAGAGCAGGCGCTGGGATCAAATGCTTGTAAATGAATTGAAACTCCAGAGCTGTGTGACGTGGGCACCTGGACTCTGTGGAAGTGTATAAACTTATTCTCTAGCCCTGATCTGGTCTCTTGTCTCTCTTGTCTCCATAAATAGCACCTTTTTGAGAAGCTATGTGGGGTTGGCTACAGTACACCCCATATGTGCCCTGCAAAAATGCCATCCTCAGCACTCAGATGGATGAGAAAGGTATATTCCTGAAGTCCTCCTGGGTCACCTGTGCTGGACCCTAGGTCACATGTGTCTCAGGAGTGCTGGGTCTGAAGAGGTGGCATCCTTCCCACCCTTAGGTCAAGGTGTTCCTGTCCCCCCTGCCACAGAGCAGGGAACTGGCTGTGAGTGTCCATAGTAGCTCAGCATGGGATGGACATAGCAAGCCCAGGGCTGCCCCACCTGGTCCTGCTCCTGGCTGATTTCCTTCAGGACCTCCCTCCTCCCTGGCCCCATGTCGGTGAGACTAGCAAACACCTCAGTTGCTGGGAGACAGGGTATAGACATGTCCAAAGCAGAGACCACACCCCTGTGCAGTCCCTTAGATTAATTTTTTTTTTTTTTTTTGAGACAGAGCCTCAAGCTGTCACCCTGGATAGAGTGCCGTGGCCTCACAGCTCACAGCAACCTCCAATTCCTAGGCTCAAGGCGAGTCTCTTGCCTCCGCCTCCCAAGTAGCTGGGACTACAGGCGCCCGCCACAACGCCCGGCCATTTTTTGGTTGCAGCCGTCATTGTTGTTTGGCGGGCCCGGGCTGGATTCGAACCCGCCAGCTCAGGTGTACGTGGCTGGTGCCTTACCCGTTGAGCCACAGGCGCCGAGCCAAGTATTTACCATCTTACCTTTTACAAAAGATGTTGCTGACTCTATATTGCATACATGGAGAAAAGAAAATGTACAGTCGGATCCCATTTCTATTAAACAATTAGATATGTTTATATGTGTATTATAATTTGGAAGGAAGTCAGGTAAAGTCATAAGCAGTGATGATCAGTCGGGGGCAGGAAGCAGAGGAGAAAAATGAAGAAGGCTAGGCCGGACTTTTGCTTTCCACTTCACAGGTTTCTGTTTTGTTTAGGTTTATGCGGATCAAGTAGGCATTTTTATTATCAGAAAAATGAAAAAGATGCTTCTTTTCAGGAAAAACTAATAAATAATTTTTAATAAATAAATTTTCATAATAAGTAAGAGCCTAAGGCCACAGCTGATGCAAGGGGCTTTTCCAGGAGTGGACCAGAGTTCTGCTGACTCCAAAGAGCGCTGTGGGGCTTTGAATTTAATAGCTGCCTGTTTCCAAGTGGCCTGTGTCAGCAGGCAGCTGTGAGAGCGAAGGTTTCTATCACTCCTGAGTTTGCCATGGTCATGGAGCTCTGAGCCTGCCATGCTAGCAAGCATAAGTTTCAGTCCCCAGCAAACTGTTCTTCCTGTAACTGCCTCCCCGGCACCAACTTGGTCCCCTCTACACACTCATACACAGAACGCGGCCTCAGGACTGAGTTACCTGCCACCAAGACTCTGCCTGTGCTCCTCCTCAGGCTCCAACTTGACACACCTCTCTGGGTCCCAGCCTCATTCTATTTTGCACTGTCTTTTTAATCAAGGTATCTTCTCAAGAAAGAATATATCCTCCTAAATTTTTTGTCTATTAATTAACTTTCCCTTTTTGAGACAGAGTCTCACTATGTCGCCCTCGGTAGAGTGCTGTAGCATCACAGCTCACAGCAACCTCAAACTCTTGAGCTTAGGGATTCTCTTGCCTTAGCCTCCCAAGTAGCTGGGACTACAGGAACCCACCACAACACTTGGCTTATTTTTTGTTGTAGTTTTCACTGTTGTTCAGCAGGCCTGGGCTGGGTTCCACCCCGCCAGCCCTGGTGTATATGGCCAGCACACTAACCACAGAGCCTCGGGCGCAGAGACCGTATTAATTAATTAAAACAAAAATTGAATGAGTATGTCAGATCATGTATACTAGTCCTTCAGTAAATAAATGGTCCTCTTATTTCTGTCTCAGCTGCCCTCCCTAAAAACAGCCATGGTTAATAGTTTCTTCGTTATCCTTCCAGAAAGTCTATGCATATAAAATCATACCCAAGCACAGCATGCTGTGTACTTTGAAACACTTTTATAAGCACTTTATGTAACTTTTGAAAAATGGTACAATGTATAGATTGGCTTTTTTGTTCACCCATCAATCTTTCTAAGGGCTGCATAATATTTCATATAAAAAATAATTTATTGAACTTTTCTCCTACTGATAATTATTAGATTGTGTTAAGTCTTCTGCTGTTTTACCCACAGCTTCCATGAACATCCTACACATATATCTTTGTGTTCACCTGTGAATATAACACTGGGATGTATTCTCAAAACTGGAACTGCTCCATTATTTTTTTAAAAATGTTTTAAGTGTGTTTGATTTACCAAATTATCCACTAAAGTGGATGTCTTTGATTGCAATTCTACCATCTATTTCACGGAGTCCCTGGTGTTCCACACCTTCTTCAACATGGGATATTACATTTAACAGGATGCCTTTGGCTGCAGATAACAGAATGCCCTAAGAGTTGATCATGGAAATGAGAAGTCCCGAGATGAGTTGTTATGGGTTTGCTTGATTCAGCAGGTCACCATCATTACCAAGAACTTAGGAGCTTTCCATTTTTGTGTTCTGTCTTTGGAATGTTGAAATGCCCATGCTCATGGCCAAAGGATGACTATAGCTAAATTTTAGTGTCATGTATAGGCACAATAATGTACTATGCAAAAAAAAAAAAAAAAAAGAGCAAAGAGAAAGAAACATTTTCCAGAGTTACTCAGACACTTCTATTTCAGGTCCTGTGATCACAACCCAAATAATAAGGGATATCCTTTTGATATGAAAAGGATATAACTGCATGTTTAACTTAGACTTTAGCTATTCTGACTTACCCAGGTTGTATGGGGATGGGAACAGTTCTTGTAGTATACAAAGGTGTCCAGATTGGCCAATCTGAGATTCAAAAAGTGAATTCTAATTTCACCTACATTTATAATTACAAATGAGGTTAAACAACTTTGTATATTTTTGCCAAATTCCTGTTTATATATTTTTCTTATTGAACTGCTTATATGATTTATTTTAAAGTTATCTCATTCTTTCATTTCTCTTTAAAATTTCAAAAGTAGCATAAGTTTATCACAAACAATGAAAAGATACAGCAGTAATCTTCCCATAACTTCCCTATACTTTTCACACCCCCCATTGTGATACTAATATTAACATATACAAATGTATTTAAAAAATGTGTGAGGAAATGTTTACCTTTATGGGAAAAAAAGCTCAGACTACAAAAATAACTTTTCAACTTGCTTTTCTTAATTTAAAAAATATATAAGCATATTCCTTCCAGATTAATAGACATAAATTTAACTTGTCCTTTAAATTAACTTACTCTTTAATTAGCTTATCCATTAACAGCAATGAAATAACAAAATTGAATTTTAATGAATAAAAATATATAGGAAATGAATATTCTGTATTATTAATATATTTGCACCTAAGTTAAAAGGCCGGCCACTATTTATGACATTTAGGTGTTTTCTGTTCCTTACCACCTCTGTCTTACCTTTACTCCCTGATAGATGGGGGCTGCTACTTTCCTGAGGAGACACCAGTGAGCAGGTGGGCGAAATCAAGGGTAAGGACAAAGCTCAGAGCCTTAAGAATTGTGGCCTGGAGATAGAGCTCTTTCCCTGCTCACCCAAACCCAACCAACCCTTGAATCTACCCAAGGAAAACACTTCTATGAAAGGAGAGTCATACTAGAGGCATTGCAAGTGAATTATATACTTTCTGAAATTTCTAAAATTTCAGAATTATTGCATCTAACCAAAGCAAAGCTAACACTGGCATTTAGTAGAAGACTATCAAAAAGAACAACAAAAAATAGAAAAGATAGAAAATGTAATGTTGAATCTGAGACAGAATGTGTTATATAAACAGATAAAAAGGGACTAACTTTACTTATTTATTTATTTATTTATTTATTTTGTTAAGCAGTTTAAATTTTATTGACCTCCTGGTTTTTCTAACTTTACTTTTTTATAAAATTCCTGTTGGTGGAAAAGTAAAACCCAAAATTATGCCATACACAATTTTTATTTAAAAAAAAGAGAGAGAGAGAGACTTAGAATAATTCAAAAGAAAAGCATGTACAAAAGCATTTCGGGAAATTCTAGTTTTTTAAAGCAGAGAATAGCATATTCTTAACAGCAAGCAATGTTAACATCAAGACAAAAATTATTGAAAGAGAAAAAATAGGGCACTTTTTGTGATAAAAGTACGATGCAATATACAAGACCTCACCACCACAGATATCAGACTCAAGGTAAAAATAAAAACCAGACTTTAAGGTAAAAATAAAAACCAAAATTAGGATAATGAATAGTAGAAATGGTAATAATAAACATAATATATATCAGAATCTGTGGAATGTGGCTGAAACATTGCTCAAAGGAAAATGTATACATTTAAATCCATATATGTAAACAAGAGATAATAAAATAAATAAATCCAGTATGCAAGAAGTTAGAAAGGAAGTAAATGAAATCAACTTTAGAGAAGCAGAAGAAATTAAACTAAAAAGGATTAAAGCAGACAGTAATGAATTAGACAACCAAAAGTTGTAACACCATCAAATTTCATGAAGCAGGTGGTGCCCATAGCTCAGTGGGTAGGGTGCCAGCCATGTACACCCAGGCTGGCTGGTTTGAACCCAGCCTAGGCCAGCTAAAACAACAATGACAACAGCAACAACAACAACAAAAAAAAAATGGCCAGGCATTGTGACGGGCACCTGTAGTCCCAGCTACTTGGGAGGCTGAGGCAAGAGAATCACTTAAGCCTTTAATCCCAAGAGTTGGAGGTTGCTGTGAGCCGTGATGCCACGGCACTCTGCCCAGGGTGACAGCTTGAGACTCTGCCTCAAAAAAAAAAAAGAAATTTCATGAAGCAAATACATGTGAAATGCAGTGAGAAGCAAATTAATAGGAGATGTTTATTCATTTTATCATCCTATGAAAAATCAAGCAGATAAAAATAAACAAGGCTATAAAAGAGCCAATATTATCAACAAGGTGGATTCTATACGTAATTTTCATATATATATGAATAGATTTTCATATATTTGTATGTATGTATATAGACAAACATGTAAATATATACACAAAACACATACCTTTGTATGTATCTTTGTGTATAAGTATATATGCATATGTGTGTATAAGTGTACTATTATATATATATGTACATATACACACAAACACACACAGTACTCTGTAAGTTGACCACACAAGGGATTGTAACAAACTGGTCAACATATGGAGGTGGGCAACATAAGGAACAAGGCCGACTGTACTGACACACACATGTGGTCCATGCCTGGTCTATGAAAATTAGGTCAACTGAAGGAGGTGGTCAAATATGAGGTTCTACTGTATACACAAGATACAGAAAACAGAATATACTCCCTTTGCAGATGTTCATGAAATAGTCCCAGACTCTACCACATATTATTCTGTAAAATATCAATAAATTCCAAAGATAAAAATCATATACATCACTTAATACAAGAAAATTAGTAACTAATAATACCACCAGAAATAAAAAATATACCTACTAACTGGAAATTAACTAACTTGTTTTAAGGTAAAAATCAAAACCAAAATTAGGATAATGAATAGTAGAAATGGTAATAATAAACATAATATATATCAGAATCTGTGGAATGTTGCTGAAACATTGCTCAAAGGAAAATGTATACATTTAAATCCATATATGTAAATAAGAGATAATAAAATAAATAAATCCAGTATACAAGAAGTAAGAAAGGAAGTAAATGAAATCAACTTTAGAGAAGCAGAAGAAATTAAACTAAAAAGGATTAAAGCAGACAGTAATGAATTAGATAACAAAAAGTTGTAAAATACATATAAAGAGGAATTCTATGAGAACAAAAAGAAATGCATAGGGCGGCACCTGTGGCTCAAAGGAGTAGGGCACCAGCCCCAGCCAAAAACTGCAAAAAAAAAGAAAAGAGATGCATAAATTTATAAAAATAGAAGTAGAAAATAACAACAAATACAAATAATATAATATCGATTGTGTTTAATGCTTTTAAAGTAATTTTGAAAAATTAGATATAATGAAAATCTTAGGAAGATACACACTGGTACTATTTACCTATTGCAGTGGTAAAAATAGAAATTATTATTGAACAGTAATCACTCCTAATAAGAAACTTGTTATGTCTATATAATTTTGCAGGTGACTTCCATCCAACATTAAAAAAACAGATACTTTCAATGCTTTTCCAGAGCATAGAAAAAATTTTGATGTTTCCAACAATTTTATGACAAAATCTGACATTATAGCAAAATTACAAACTAATTTCACTTATGAATATTGATTCAAATATATGTTATATATATATATGTTATATATTTTCATGCTTTCTATATTTGAATCAATATATTTCTCTCACAACATATACACAAAATACATATTTCAATACTGGGAATTACCATAATGTAATTCTCTATACTAAAAGATCTGAAGTGAAAGTCAAATTATAATTTCTATATATAGGGAAAGAAATTTGATATAATCTAACATCTATTTTTTTTCTTGTTTTGGGTTTTAAATTTTTTTTTAATTTCAGATTAATATATGAGTACAAATGATTAGGTCACATTGTTTGTGTTTGTCAGGTAAAGTCCAAGTTGTAGTTGAGCCCTGCACCTAGGAGGCGTGCCGTGTACCCCTATATTGCACCTGTTAGGCCAAGATCTATTCTCAATCAAAAATTATAATAAAATAGGTATCAATTATGATTTCTTAGTTTTATGAACAATTTTAATTTATTTAAAAACCAGCATTACACATGAGGATACTCTAGACTTCTTCATATTCAAATAATGATTCAAGGAAGAAAGCTTAGAATATTTAATATTGTTCATTATGTTTATTATATCTACCACATTCTACTGGGCACACTGTAGTGATAGAAAACAGATATGTGGTTGTTTGAGGAAAGGGAGGAGAGAGTTGACTGAGATATGATATGAGAAAAACTGGCAGGTGATAGAAATTTTCTATATTTTGATTATGGTGATGGTTATGATTATAGTGATGATTATGGTGATGGTTATGTGCTTGTATAAATTTGTGATAGTTAGTGGAACGAATAGTTAACATTCATTCATTTCACTGTATGTAAACTATACCTCAATAAAGTTGACTAAAAAACCAAAAAAAAAATTATAAAGTGACAATAATCAAAACTGTGTAGTATTGGTGCTTGATATGGCAGAGAGATTAGTGAGATAGAATAGGGATATGGGGGAAGTTTCTCCCACATATCTAACAATTTAGCATATGATAAAGACAATATAACTTATTAGTGAAGAAAAAGCAGCTAATTAAAATGACATCAAGATAAAATAAATAGTCAGGAGGTGAAAAAGAATACTTCGAGCAACACTGTTATGGGTTGAACTCTGTCATCTAAAAAAGATAAGTTGAAGTTTTAACCCATAGTATCTCAGAAAGTGGCCTTAATCAGAAACAGTGTCATTGCGGTTATAATTAATGAAGATGAGATCAAACTCACTGGCTCCATAATCTCACATGACATTATGTCCTTAAAAGAAAAGACAGACACACAGATGGAAGATAATCATATGATGATGGAGGCAGAGACTGGGTGATGCATTTATAAGCAAAAGAACTCCAAGGACAGCTGGCCACCACCAGAAGCTAGAAGAGGCAAGAAAGTTTCCCTCCACAGCCTAAGAGACAGCATGGCTCTGCTGATAACTAAACTTTGAGCTTCTCACCTTTAGAACTGAGAAGGAATACATTTCTATTGTTTTAAGTCACACAGCTTGTAGTACTTTGTTATAGCCCTAGGAAATTAACATCAGGCCTATGTAACTCCTTATGCAAAAAAAAGAAAAAAAGAAGAAGAAAATACTGAAGACTTTGAAAAGAAACAGTAATAGAAGAAAACATAGAAGACATGAAAAGTAAACTTCAGTTTGGGGAAGATATTATAACTATGACACTGTATTCAAAAAACCCCAATTAAAACATGGCTGTATTTTAAATATACGGCTGTAGTTTAATAGTTTAAAATATTATTATAAAATAGTAAAATTTGTATATCTCTTACTTGATTTGCTAAGTTTTGAGAGGATTTTCCTATCTATATTCAAGAAAGAGA
>CAUYRH010072097.1:0-12272 GCA_963574655.1 Perodicticus potto
TACTTAATTCATCATTTTCTATAACAGCAAAATTTTGTGTCTGATGTTGTATTAAGGCTTCATGGATTTATTTTTGTGAAACTGAGTGCTGGAAAATGGAGGTGAAATTGTTTTTAAGTCTTTTTGGAATTTTGTGCAAAAAATATATGTATACATATAATATGAAGAAATATTTCAATTACTGGCAATATTTGCTCATGGAAATAGCTATGTGTAAACTCATAAATCAGGAAATGAAAATATCTGTAAGCATAAATAGTGTTACAGTTGAGAAAACAGAAGTAATTAGATGGGAATGCCCGTCAATTCTAGCCACTAAACTTTAGATTAGGCTGGGCGTGGTGGCTCATCCCTGTAATCCTAGCACTCTGGGAGGCGGAGGTGGGTGGATTGCCCGAGCTCACGGGTTTGAGTCCAGCCTGAACAAGAGCAAGACCCTGTCTCTAAAAATAGCCGGGCGTTGTGGCAGCCACCTGTAGTCCCAGCTGCTTGGGAGGCTGAGGCAAGAGAATTAATTACTTGAGCCCAAGAGTTGGAGGTTGCTATGAGCCATGGCGCTCTACCGAGGGTGACCAAGTAAGCCTCTGTCTCAAAAAAAAAGGTAACAGGGGAAGCTTTTGGGCAGTTTGCCTCCTATGAGTTAGCTGAGAAGGCTCTGGGGAAGCACTAGGAGAGGAGAGGGCACAGGTATATAGAAGTGTTCAAGTGCAGTCCGGAGGAAGTTAGATCATACTTAGATCCCCCTCTAAAGTTCATGTCTGTGCAGCGGCCAGGGCCCTGTGACCGCCCTGGCACAGCTAGGAGATACATCAGCATCATGAGGCAAGCTGGCCTGGATAGGATGCGGCCTGGTGCCTGCAGTGCAGGCTACAGTGGCTATGAAGAGTACAGCGGCCTCTGCGACGGCTACGGCTTCACCACTGACCTATTTGGGAGAGACCTCAGCTACTGTCTCTCTGGGATGTATGACCACAGATATGGAGATGGTGAGTTCGCAGTGCAGAGCACCACTGGGCACCGCGTCCACACGAGGGGGCTGCCATACAAAGTGACCGAGAATGACATTTACAACTTCTTCTCTCCACTCAACCCTGTGAGAGCGCATATCGAGATTGGCCCAGATGGAAGAGTGACCGGCCAAGCAGATGTAGAGGTTGGCACTCACGAAGAGGCTGTGGCAGCAATGTTGAAAGACAGGGCTAACATGCGGCACAGACACACAGAGCTCTTCTTGAATTCAACAACAGGGGCCAGCAAAGGGGCATGCAGCAGCCAGGTGATGCAAGGCATGGGGGTGTCAGCAGCCCAGGCCACTTACAGTGGGCTGGAGAGCCAGTCAGTGAGCGGCTGCTACGGGGCTGGCTGCAGCGGGCAGAACAGCATGGGTGGGTACGACTAGTTTTGTAGGAACATTTAAGTTTTTTCAATCAAATTTTCACAGGCAGCTAACAAGCAATGAAGAGCAGTTAGGACTCTAGAGGAAGTTATGGGGACCCATTTTGCACCATGAGTTTGTGAAATCTGGATTAAAAAATTACCTCTTCAGTGTTTTCTCATGCAAACTTTTCTTCTAGCATGTGATATTGAGTAAACTAAAACTATTTTCAGCTTTTCCCAATTAACATTTTGGTAATATACTTCAGAGTGATGTTGTCTGAGTTTAAGTAGTTTAAGTATGTTAAATATGGACCTTTTGCCACCACGTCGCAGTGAACACACTGGGGAGACGTGCTGTTTTGAAAAACTCAAAGGTGCTAGCTCCCTGATTCAAAAAGAAATATTTCTCATGTTCATTCTAGTTTATTTTCATTTAAAATCTTTTAGGTTAAGTTTAATCTTTTCAAGAGTTAGTTTTGAGAATTGAGACACAATACTAATACTGTAGGAATTGGTGAGGCCTTGACTTAAAACTTTCTTTGTACTGTGATTTCCTTTTGGGCGTATTTTACTAAGTGAAACTTGTTAAATTTTTTTGTTAACTAAATTTTTTTCTTAAAATAAATATTTTTCCACAAACACACACAAAAAAGGCTAGAAACCTAATACAAATGATAGCACAGTTTTAGACGTGTTAGGTGGTTAAAGAATACATAAATATTACAGTACATACAGCTCTTTACCTTGAACAAGACGTGGAGATTGCTTGTGGACCTTCAGGCCCCACTCTGCACTTACTAGCCCCATCTGCCTTCCATGCCTACCACCCTTTCTGCTCCAGGATAAAAATGAAAGAGAAAGAGTGAGAGAATAGAGATAAAGAGAAAAAACAGCGGAGAACTGAGAGGGAAGTGGGGAAAATTAAACAAAGGGAACGGTAGAGGACTGCTCAGCCAAGTTGCAACTTGTGTTATCTTGAGGTGGTGAAAGGGGGGTTGTCTAGTTAGAAAACTGAAACACCAGATGTAGCTTCGAGCCACGTTGAGTGTGAGTTAGTGATTTTGTGAGATGTGTGGTGTGTGTGTTTTGTATATTCCTATCCAGCTTGTTTTAGTTGGGTGCAGTTTTTAAGTTCACCTACTATTTCTGGTGGACAAAATCACATATCAGAATGTAAAATTCATGTTATACCCACATTGTTCTTATAATATAGTGATTATTTTGGAAAACCTTTCGATTTTTATTTTTATTTTTTATTTATTTATTTTTTTTTCTGTTTTTGTAAATAAAGCTTTATTGAACTGGGATTAGCATGAGGTGAGTGAAAAACCTTTCGATTTTTAAAGGTGTACTTTTTAAAAACAAAAATTGAGTTAGTGCACAATATATAGTGTTTTGTATATATATATTTTTTTGTTTTGCTTTTTATGTTGTGGACAGCCTTCCTTGTAGAATACACAGATTTACTTTCTTCTTAATGGTTTGATGTTATTCTGTAATCTAAATTGTTTACCTATTCCCCTACGGATAGCATTTTTGTTGTCACTGGTTTATAACCTATTATAAATTATGCTACAATATGTTTCCTTAAGTAATTGAATATTTCTTTAAGACAAATTTCTGAAAATGTAATTGTTGCATCAAAAGATATATGCATTTTTCATCTTTGTAGATGTTACACAAATGGCACTCTAAAGAAATTTTACTAATAATATAAGAAAATGATACATTGGATATTATGGATTTTCAAAAATTTTGTCATTCTAACATGATAACTAGTTTAATTTGTATTTTATCTACTAAGAAATAAGGCTGCATACTGTTTCAAAGGTTTATTGACTATTTTTGTTTTTTTATGAGGAAATGTCTGTTCATGTGCTTTGTCCATTCTTTTATTAGGTTGTCTTTTCCCTATCTTTATGTATTAGTAAACTATTTTCCTATTAACTTGCCTATTAATACTCCTTCTTAGTCACATTTGTTTCAAAATTTTGTTTATGGAAGCCAACACTTTAAATTGAAAGTTCTCAACTTCTTTTTGTTCTAGATTTTAACTTTCTTGGTGTTGGAGGGTTGGTAGACTGGGTCATCTTCAGTTCTTTTTTTTTTTTTTTTTTTAGAGACAGAGTCTCACTTTATCATCCTCGGTAGAGTGCAACTCACAGAAACCTCCAGCTCCTGGGCTTAGGCGATTCTCTTGCCTCAGCCTCCCGAATAGCTGGGACTACAGGCTCCCGCCACAATGCCCAGCTATTTTTTTGCTGCAGTTTAGGCAGGGCCCAATTCAAACCCACCACTCTTGGTATATGGTGCCAGCACTCTGCCCACTGAGCCACAGGCACCACCCGGTGATCTTCACTTCTTGACTCAACTGGTCAGACTGTGATGGAGACTCAAATAGCTTGTGTTTAGTGAATCTGGAAGATATTTTGGATCTTATGATAATTATGCTAACGGATAAATTAGAATAGTTAGCTTACAAAGATGCAAATCATCTTTGAAATTTAATAAAGAAACACTGAGAACATACGTGAATAACTGCATTTTACTTATGTATGAGCAAATCTAAGTAATTTTGCTAACGGGTTATCATCAAAAGCACTGGAACATGGCATGTAGCACTGTTCTTTCCCTCCTTCAAGAAAACTTCAGCCGAGTCTGTCCATCAGTTCTACCAGGGACTTTTTCATACATGAGACGCTGTTTTTTGAAATGTGGTAATTGTGAGGACATGAAACCTATTAAAAGGAGAAAAAGAAAAACCATTTTATTGCTTATCATAGTAAAATGTAGCTATTTTTTTCCATTTTCCTGTCTCCTCATCTATCAACAAAATGTCAAAATTTCTAAACTGTGATAAAATAATAACTATTAAAAACTATGTCTTGGGTGGAGCCTGTGGCTCAGTGGGTAGGGCGCCGGCCCCATATACCAAGGGTGGTGGGTTTGAACCCAGCCCTGGCCAAACTGCAACAAAAAATAGCTGGGTGTTCTGGCAGGGGCCTGTAGTCCCAGGTACTCGAGAGGCTGAGGCAAGAGAATTGCTTAAGCCCAGGAGTTGGAGGTTGCTGTGAGCTATGATGCCACAGCACTCTACCAAGGGCGATAAGGTGAGACTCTGTCTCTAAAAAAAAATAAAATAAAAATAAAAACTATGTCTTAAACATAAATGGAACTGTACTTAATTGTCCAGTATTTTTTCTTTTTTCTTTTTTGAGACAGAGCCACAAACTTTTGCCCGGGTTTTAGTGCCGTGGCAACACCCCTCACAGCAACCTCCAACTCCTGGGCTCATGTGATTCTCCTGACTCTGCCTCTCAAGTAGCTAGGACTACAGGCGCCCGCCACAATGCCCACCTATTTTTTGGTTGCAGCTGTCATTGTTGTTTTGGCGGGCCTGGGCTGGATTTGAACCTGCCAGCTCAGGTGTACGTGGCTGGCGCCTTAGCCGCTTGAGCCACAGGAACCGAGCCTTAATGGTCCAGTATTAACAATTAGTGTTAAATACACGTTTTTCTATGCACCTGATTTGTACAAATAATTATTCTAAATCTCTTGGATTTCATTTTATTTTTAGTGAAATGAGAAATTATACTGTGTGATCTTTAAGATCATCTCGTTCCACTATTTTTAAGTAAAACAATCTAAGTGGTTTGGGAAGTAGCTCAGGCAGGGCTTCATAATTCTGAAGGTTTCCAGTAGGTTAATTAATCCTTGCTAATTAGGATATGAATTATAGGCTTACCTTGAACCTAAAACAAAGACATACTATTTGATGTGTATCTTTTTTTTTTTTTTTTTTTTTTGCAGTTTTCGGCTGGAGCTGAGTTTGAACCAACCACCTCTGGTATATGGGGCCAGGGCCCTACTCCTTTGAGCTACAGGCTCTGCCCTGTTATCTGTCTTTATGGTCAGAATGTGTACAATTCTATCAAGTTTTCGTCCTTTTTTTTTTTTTTTTTTGCAGTTTTTGGCCAGGGGCAGGTTTGAACCCGCCAGTTCTGGCACATGGGGCCCGTGCCCTACTCCTTGAGCCACAGGCCCTCTTCTTTTTTAAGTTTGTTCTTTTTTGTTGTTGTTGAGACAGAATCTCACTCTGTCACCCTGGGTAGAGTACGGCGACGTCATAGCTCACAGCAACCTCAAACTCTTGGACTCACATGAATCTCTTGCCTGCCTCAGTTGCTGGAGTAGCTGGGACTACAGGTCCCTGCCACATTTTCTACTTTTAGGAGAGATGAGGTCTCTTGCTCAGGCTGGTCTCGAACTCCTGAGCTCAGGCTGGTCTCAAACCCCTGTGCTCAGGCGATCCACCGCAGCCTCGCATGGCACTAGGATTACAGGCATGAGCCACTGTGCCCAGCCTTTCTTATTCTGCAGCTTTTTTTTCACTTTGGGTATTCTCCGTCTGATAAACATAGAGTCATATTTCTTTTTAGGGAGGGGTTATGTGTTTAGGAATCTATCTAAATTCATGTCTTTAAAGTCATATTTGGAAAGTACATCTTTAATCCCAATTTAGGAGTTAAATAATCCTTAAATAAGTAATTAGATGAAACACGGGGAATGTAAATGATGACAGGCCCCTAGCTGCTCACTGCAGAGTTGTGGGAGAGCCTGAACTGGTACCAGTAGCATGCTGTTGTTTCACTTGGGGTGTTGTCAGCGGAAGGAGTAAGGCCTGATTTGTAGCATTGGCCAAATTCTGTGGTATGAAGAGTCCTATTATGGCTGATGTAAAGTACTGTTTCTAAACTGACATTATTTTATATGTGATTAAGAATACATTTATAACTAAATTAGTGAGTTAAAATGTAGGTAGATGTTTCTTTATTCCAACCATACACCTAAAAGCGTAAATGCCAAAATTTATTGCAAAATAATTTCCAGCCTAGTACTCTGGGAGGCTGAGGCAAGTGGATTGCTTGAGCTCAAGTGTTTGAGATCAGCCTGAGCAAAAGTAAGACCCTGTCTCTACTAAAAATAGAAAAAACTGAGGCAAGAGGCTTGCTTCAGACCAAGAATTGGAGTTGCTGTGACTATGACACCAGTGGCACTCCACCCAAGGAGACAGCTTGAGACTCTGTCTCAAAAAAAAAAAATTTCTGGGATCTTCTCATTGAGAAAATGGGGAGAATATCTTACATACTGGGGCCTTTGTTGAAGAACATATAGTAATTCACATGCTTAATTTGTTTCAAAGTAGGAAACAGATGGAATTTTCACCTAGTTTATGAAATTGGTACAACTTTTATATCAAAATGTGATAAGGCACAAATAAAGAACTCAGACTAACTTCATGAATGCATATATGAAAATCATAAATAAATATTAGCAAGCATATTTAACAGCATATTAAAAGAAATATCCCTAACAGGCCAATTGTGTTGATCATAGAAATGGCAAGTGGATTTAATGTTAGTAAACCTATAACTATAACCTTTGACATCAATAGTCAATAGAGAAAACACATTTGACTTTTCCCAATAGATGCTAAGAAGAATTTGGATGGCAGCTCCTGTAGCTCAGTGCTTATGGTGCCAGCCACATATACGGAGGCTGGTGGGTTCAAACCTGGCCCTGGCCAGTTAAAAAAACAATGACAACTGCAAAAAAAAAAAAAAAATAGCCTGTTGTCCCAGCTACTTGGGAGGCTGAGGCAAGAGACTCGCTTTAGTCCAAGAGTTTGAGGTTGCTATGAGTTGTGATGCCACAGCACTCTACCCAGGGCACCATAGTAAGACTCTGTGTCAAAAAAAAAAAAAAAAAAAGAATTTGATAAAATTCAACATCTAGGTTTGGTGCCTGTGGCTCAAGCGGTTAAGGCACCAGCCACATACACCTGAGCTGGTGGGTTCGATTCCAGTCTGGGCCCACCAAACAACAATGATGGCTGCAACCAAAAAATAGCTGGGCATTGTGGCAGGTGCCTGTAGTCCCAGGTACTTGGGAGGCAGAGGCAGGAGAATCGCTTGAGCCCAGGAGTTGGAGGTTGCTGTGAGCTGTGATGTCATAACACTCTACCCAGGGCGACCGCTTGAGGCTCTTTCTCAAAAAAAAAAAAAAAAAATTCAGTGTCTATTCCACACAGAAGTTCTTAGAAAACTAGAGATAGAATACTTCCCATTAAAATTAGGAATGAAACAAGTTACGACTATTAAATGAGAGCTAATCCAAGTTTCGTGAGTACTGAGGCTTATATAATTTGGGAGGCCCTCTTTTAATAAAAAGAATAGAATATAAGATTTTCTGAGGCCCTCTCAGGCCTCACAAATGGGCCTATACAAAAGAGAAGCTTTGAAGCTTAAGCTTCTCCCCCATCCCTCATCCTTATTTTCCTTTCCTGGTAAGGTTACCTTTGTATGGTCTTTAGAATTTAATTTTTGTCCTAGGTGCTTGGGCTGTGCAATAAGGAATGATACTGAAAGAAAAGTACAATCACTAGAATTGAGAAAATAAGATTGTTCTTTTATTTTTTTTTATTTATTTGAGACAGGATCTGCCTCTGCCCAGGCTATTGTGCAGCAGTGTAATCATAGCTTACTGCAACCTCAATCTCCTGGGCTCAAGAGATCCTCCTGGCTCAGCCTCCTGAGCTTGGACTATAGGCACATGCCACCATGTCTGGCTAACATTTCTATTTTTGTAGAGATAGGTCTTGTTATATTGCCTAGGCTGCTCTTAAACTCCTGGCCTCAAGTGATCCTCCCACCTTGGCTTCCCAAATTCTAGGTTTATAGGTCAAAATTGTTCTTTTAAAAATTTGATATGATTATATGTTCAGACAACCCCAAAACATCCATCAAAACGGATGGATAGCAGCAGTACCTATTTAATAGAATTGATAGAATTAAAGTAGACAACCCACATAAAGGGCTCTCGATGGTGGCTGGTACCTACTAAGTTCTTAATAAGTGTTATCCACTTACATATACCTGCTACACAAAGAGGTTAATTTTCTGATTCATGGTTTCCTCTGTTTAATATTTATTGATTTTAATCTTCTCCTTCACTTACATTTTTCTTTACTTTTAATAACTTCTTAAGTTGAATACTTAGTTTATTTAAAGCTACAAGAATTTGATATACCATATTATATTTTCTTTGCATTTATTTTAGGGTTTTGATTTTCTCTCCTCAGAAGTTATTGGAGAATTTTTAAATATAGTAATTAAAATAACATTTTTTTTTTAATTTGGAGGGTTTTAAAAATCTTTTTAAATAAAATTTGAGAGTAGTTTTGTCAACTATTGGATAGTTACCTGTTTTATTTTGTTTTTTGATTGGTTTGTTTGTTTTTGAGACAGAGTCTCTGTTGCCCTGGCATCATCATAGCTCACTGCAACTTTAAACTCCTGGGCTCAGCCTCCCAGAGTGCTAGTATACAGGTGTGAGCCACCATACCTAGCCAGTGTTACCTGTTGATGATTCCTCATCTCTTGAGCTAGATGATGATTCAGGGTGCCTTTTCTGTCCTACACACTTGCTGGTTCTTTGGTAGAAGGAATGTCTATTTAATTCTTTTGGATTTATATTAGACCCAGGACCACAAGGTAAATCCAAACTGGGGACAGATGGTAATTCTCTCCAGAAAGTCTTTTTAGTACCAACAGTTGAACTTTCACATGTGAAATCTTCTAACTCATCCAACAGACATTTTTGCTGAGTAGTGAATAAATGATCTTTCTGACGGTACCATTTGTCACGTGTAGTTTTCTCTGTACCATTATGTAAGTTGAATGAGTGATTCTCTCGTTCCCATACATTTTTCATAGAGTTCCAATGAAGAAGAGATTGAGAGCCTTCTAGTGGAAAGACAGGGGCTGATACTTCTGTGCTTAATAATCCTTTTACTTCATGTGTTCCTTTTTTCTGATCCTGTATAAAATTTGGAACAACTCTCTTCTGAATGTCAATTGGTGATATTATAGTTTCACAGTTAATTTGGGTTAGGCCCAAAGAAAAGATATCTGACTCTGAATCATTCTGGGTTACAAAGGAGTTACAGGCTGCTTTCCTTGATTCTGTATCAACTAGAAAAGGATTATTATTCCTTACTATATTGGGGTTACAAGTAGAGTCTTTCCAGTAGCTAGTCTGACTGTATGAAGTCACAGATGGTGAAATGTATGGCATTTCTTTTAGTTCCATAAAGGAAGAGTTATAATTTGAAGTAGTGTTTATGTCTTCCTGTACTGTCTCTTCTAATTCCGAATATTGGTAATAGTCATTATGTTCTTGAATGATAGAGCCAGAAGAATCAGAAGCTGAACCCTGAGAAGTGAAGGTACCACTCTGATTCCTATTTTCCCATGGTGATGTAATTTGAGGTGATGTTGTTGTGGAAGAAGAATTAATCTTAAATAAGGAAGTGATGCTATAAAAGTGCTAAAAAAATAGAAAATTAATCATTATAATATAATACAAACAAGTTTAGTAAACATACATAATGATGCTTATTTATATGAAAAGAAGGAAAAATATAAGTAGTCTATCAATTATTACAATGATTCAGGTATTAAGAACATAAAATAGTAAGGTTCTATTAAAAGATAACTATAATTTGCATCTATTTTCTAATCACCTAGAATTATTTTTTGTTTTTTGTTTTTTTTTGTAGTATTTGGCTGGGTCTGGGTCCGAACCCGCCACCTCTGGCATATGGGGCCGGTGCCCTACTCCTTTGAGCCACAGAATTTTTAAATAGCCTATTTTTCAGAACAGTTTTAGGTTCACAGCAAATATAATAGAATTTTAGTTATATAAATTATACATAAATATTGTCTCCTTGATAAAAATTTTAAAATATTACCAATAAGGCTAAAGTTCTTTTTTACTGGTGTGTCAGGACTGATTGGAAGAGGTACTATAAGGACATGTTAATAGAGTATGTAATTGAATTATCTGTGGGCATAATAATATTTCAAAATGATCAAAGTGTGACAAACTATACTGAATTATCTATATAAGAAAGCCTCAAAATTTATAATATGACTGATAGCTAATGAGAATTCTATATGAAATATAGTTCAAGTAAATTATTTCTTTCCTGTGTGAAGTCCAAAACAAACTTGGATACCTTCATTTTGAAAAACCTAAGGTAAACATAAATGCTCAAATTACAAGACAATAAACTCATTTAAGAATATTGATCTCAAACAACTAACCTTTAACACTTTCTCTGGAACTTCAGGTAGGAGTTCCTGAAGTTGACACAAAGTTGCTATTAATATCCAATGCAGGGAAGATCCTTTATTTAACATGAGCTGAGCCACCAGTGGGCTAATACATGGAAAATCAAGTAAGCACATTTCTTCCTAGAAAAGAGTTTAAGGAATAATCAGCCAATGGTCCCTTGAAAGTGATCCGTTTATTCTACTCACTGCACCAGATCAAAATTTCGTCATTGCGTCTACCACTCAATTTGGGATACTTGGGAAAAAATAAATGTTACCAGAAAAGAAATTCAAGTACATGTGTTTATATTTGCCTTGAAAATATTTAATTTATACATGTAGAAAATAAACCTTAGATGGTGAAACTTCAAGCCAGGACTTATCCAACCATTCATGAGGCTCTCTCTTTGAAGTCATTAAACTGTGGTCAGCAATTTGTCGAATTATCAATGCTGTCTCTTCTACTCCTGGGGCAATTATAAGCTAAAAAAAAATTTTATATGTTAGATTATTCAAAACATTATGAAGTAAAATGTAGAACTCAAAATGGTTTGTAATTAGAAGAGAAAATTTTTAAAAATTCTAATTTTTAATACTATTTTTAGATATAATTTATTGATTTATCCTTTTTGGGTTTTTTTTTGTTTGTTTGTTTGCAGTTTGCCGGGGCTAGGTTTGAACCTGCCACCCTCAGTATATGGGGCCGGCAGGCTACTCACTGAGCCACAGGTGCCTCCCAATTTATTGATTTATCTATGTGAAATCAAGGACATTTTATTTGTGATTATAACCAGTTTTTTCCTTCTTTAAATATGATATACTTATGTTTTTTAATTTTTAGAACTAAATTGTTTCCACTTTCACTTGGCATTTATTAATAAAGTCTTTAAAATATATTTAGTGTTATATTTCATCTCTATTAGAAAAAAAGCAATTTGAATATCATAATAATGTTTACCAGTTTCCATGAAAGAAATGATCTACTTTTTAGAGTATTATGTAAAACTTGAAAAGCTTTTGGAATAGTTTGACCCAGGTGGGAGCAGACATTTGCTTGGAATGGATTGTTCTTGAGAAGTACTCTTTCACCTCTGAATGCCTTCCTAGGAGCATGCTGTCTCTGGGCCTAGTCATTGTACCTGAATACAGTACCTGAATGAGTACCAGCTCACTGGTATCATATGCCTGGTATATAGAGGGAAAAAAATTTCTAAAACCTATTTTGCGTATAACTATTTACTGTGAGCTGAGGACAGAAGTGGCTAAATAAGTGGTCAAACCTCACTTGAATGGATAAATGAGACAAATTTACACTTGTCATTATTTAGATAATTTTTCTAAGAATTTTATTTCCTGGTTTAGTATACATGACAAGATCAAAAGTATCAAATAAATTATTTGTTGGTTTTCTTAACAGGTGTGCTTTGATTGAATTCTACTTAGTAGTTGTGTGTTGAATGTTTTTGCTTTGTACAAAGCACTGTGCTAACTTGTACAGGTTTAATGAGTTAAAAAGACATACTTCTTGGGTGGTGCCTGTGGCTCATCGAGTAGGGCGCCGGCCCCATATACCGAAGGTGGCGGGTTCAAACCCGGCCTCGGCCAAACTGCAAAAACAGAAAAATAGCTGGGCGTTGCGGCGGGCGCCTGTAGTCCCAGCTACTCAGGAGGCTGAGGCAAGAGAATCGCCTAAGCCTGGGAGTTGGAGGTTGCTGTGAG
>CAUYRH010072098.1:0-13754 GCA_963574655.1 Perodicticus potto
TTTTTTTTTAGAGACAGAGTCTCACTTTGTCACCCATGGTAGAGTGCCGTGGCATCACAGCTCACAGCAACCTGCAATCCTGGGTTTAGGCGATTCTCTTGTCTCAGCTTCCCGAGTAGCTGGGACTACAGGTGCCTGCCACAGCACCCGGGTATGTTTTGTTGCAGTTTGGCTGGGGCCGGGTTTGAACTGGCAACCCTAGATGTATGGGGCTGGCGCCCTGCCCACTGAGCCACAGGTGCCGCCCTGCTCTTCGCTTCTTAACAGAAGTAGGGAAGATGTAGGCAAGGTCCTGGGTAGAAGTATGTTCTGGAAACTCCTGTTCCTAGTTCAGCTCTTACTGTCTGGATAAGGATGCAAGCTCGCAGTTCTAGCCCTTCTATATCTCCCAGTGCAGAATATGGTTTTGAATTGAGAAGCTCAGGGCTATGGATAGTTCATTGTTCACATTTTGATAGTACCTACCTGGCCTTGGGACTGCTATTTTCTTATACCCTCAGAAGCTAGTTCCTTAGTCTACCTCTAAAGGAAATGTGAATATCTTATTTTCCAGCTGAAGGTAGTGTGATCCCTGGGTGCTTATTCAGAAAATATCTTCATGGGAGTGGAATGGCTATTCAAGAGCTGAGCTGCCCAGTCCAATTTTTCAGATGACTCATGTGGTGAGAGCTGAGCTGACCTGAGGGAGCTGTAGCCCTGGTACAAGGCTGCCAGGTGAGGCGCTGCCCCGACATAGGGTTGGATGAGTGAGTCAGTGCTGTCACTCCCCTGTTTAGGAGCTGAGGAAAAAGGACAGAAACGTGGTTCTCAGAGCCACTCTAAACATTTCTTAGGAAGAGGGAGAAAACTCTAAGTGGAATTGTTCGGAGCCTGGTAATGCAAATTGAAAAGGAAGGCCTGAGACTCATGAGTCATGAAGATGCTGACTTTGCTCTCTGGTCCTTGTTACGGTTATTGGGTTTGCTTGTTTGTTTTAGGCATAATACTTTTTTTTTTTTTGAGACAAGTCTCACTATATTGCCCTCGGTAGAGTGCCATGGTGTCACAGCTCACAGAAACCTCAAATTCTTGGCCTAAGTGATTCTCTTGCCTCAGCCTCCTAAGTAGTTGGGACTATAGGTGCCTGCCACAATGCCTGGCTAGTTTTTGGTTGTAGTTGTCATTGTTGTTTGGCAGGCCCGGGCTGGGTTCAAACCTGCTAGCTCTGGTGTATGTGGCTGGCGCCCTAGCTGCTGAGCTACAGGCGCCAAGCCTAGACATGATACTTCTTTTAAACAACCAATTCAAAGTCAAGTGCAGACAAAGAAAGAGCAATTCTGACTTATTGGAATTGTAGGTTTATGGAGAGGAAGACGGAGAATGCACTTGTCACAAAGGGAGGATTATTGTTGCCTGTAGGCTTAAGATGTTTATATTTCCTTTAATACATTTTCACTTTACTGATATAGATGTGTATTTCAGTGATGGGGTCTGGCTGTGTTGCCCAGGCAGAAGTGCAGTGGCTATTCACAGGCACCATCAGTGAGTACTACAACCTCAAAGTTACTCAAAAGTGAATTTATAACACAAATCAGGAAAAGAGGCTGTTGATGTTTGAAAAGGTTACAGAAATTATGCACCAAGGAGTGTTTGGAGTCTAGTTGAACTGTTGCTCTTTATTATAGCTCACACTCACACATATGTCATTATTGTAAGCGTAACTGGTTTTTATAATTAACATGGGATATTTTTTCAGTTACATGTATTTGTGGTGTCTAAAGCTATTGAGAAGATTCATTGATGAGGGAACTAGCATATTTATGTTCCCTTGGATTAATCTTTCTCCTCAATTGGATTCCCAAGGCAGATATGCCAAAATAACCCAGATTACTATTTGGGGTTATCCAGGTAATTTCTGGGCGCAAGGATGCCATGAGTTGCTACACAAGCTAATCTCAAGGCAGATAAATGCCATGTCAAGTTGTGGACACCATTGTTCTTTTGAAGAAAAACTGAAGAGACAAATATTTTCTGCCTACGTGAATTACATTCTTTATTTACCGTCTGGACTGTCTCCATGTACAAATAGGTACTTCATAGATACTTTGTGGGGAGAGAAAGTAAAGAGAAGTTAGTGGGGACCATATTGTGCATCTTCATCGGTCAAATGGGAGTATGAAGGTTGATGTACCTCAGACCAATTAAATTTATATTCTTGCAGGTCTTAGGAAAATTTTCTTGTTATTTTATAGCTATGCATGTGTATTATGAAGACATTATTATTATTTTTTAAATCCTGGAAGCAGTAAGCAAATCTGGAAATAATCAAATGGGAAGCACCTTCTTTGGGAGAACTCTTTGGTAATGCTGATTTCTTGGAATTAAAGTAGATTTAAATGAACCTCAGCTACAGGGACTGGACTATTGTTTTGGCTGGAGCAATTCTGTGAAAGCTGGACATATGCTGTGGGAAATCGCAATTGATGCATTTGCTCATGTGAGTCAGCACCTGTCAAGAAATGTTACCTTTTTCTTTAGGTGAGAAGATGTTTCCAGGATGCGAGCTTTTCTTCTCAGAAGCATTGTAGGCAGACGCTGTGTATCACTAGTTCACAAAATGAAGTTTCTCTTCTCATTCATCAGTCTCCAAATATTTATGAAGCAGCTATTCTTTGCAGGACACTATACTTAGTGCTATCATCTGTGTCTTGATTGAAAACCATCTTCATGGGGTCCTACCTGATGCAACTCATAGAGACCAGAATTCTGGTTTGGCTTCTGTTTTTTCATGTGATTTGAAAAACTCTCTTCTCACAGTGATTTGAGAAAACCTCTTCTCATAGTGATGAGGCTATGACACTAACTTCCTCTAAGAAGGTGCCATGAGTTGCTAAGGGAAAGTCACTTCCAATGGCTAAGTTGGGCTTTAACCATGGCTTTAATTCCATCTATACACCCTCTTCTAAGGCAGGAAGGATCAAGCAGGCTGGACTTGGGTGTGATATGAAAGTGGTCTTGTGTTACACAAGCTGTACTGCTGGTATATTTACCCCATGTCATTTTCTTCACCATGGATCACCCAATGCCTGGCAGATGTTCAATAAATACTTGTTGAATAACTGAATAAATAAATGAATGAAAATAACCTAGACTTCAAAAGCAGTGTCCTATATATGATGGGCACGAAATAAATTGTTGATGATGTGCTGTTTTATTTCAACCTACCTGACATACAGAGCTCAGAGCCTGCTGCTGACCACCTTGGGATTACATTGTCATTAAGGTGAATGGGGGATGGTACTCAAAGTTGCCCACACCAGCACCCTATTAGCAATGAGAGCAGTGTGGTGACAGGTGGTGTCATTAAGTGGCTTCTCTTGGACATGGTGAAAGGCATGGTTATTGGTCTTTCTTTCACCTCCCTCTTTGGTTTAAGGCTTGGGCTTTGCAAAGAAGAGCTCTGTTGAAAAGCTAGTAACTAGGAGACAGTCAAAATTAATCAGTCCTGTTGAAAGCTGCTAGGATTCTGCATCATAATGACCATGTTCGTATGATGACAAAGAAGTCCCCTTAGATAAGAGTTAATGACTCTGAGCAAATGAGTTAATTACTGGGTAAGCAGCACAGTTGGAAGAGAGATGGGAAAGTCTGACGCCTAGTGGTCATCAGGGAAGGCCTGCTACAAGCCACACATGGTTCTAAGGGGGAAAGTGTCTAAAAAGCATTGCTGAGTCTTAAGTCTAGGAGGGACTTAAAAATAAACATTTCCAGCTTAAAAAAAAAAATTGTTCTAAGACACCAAATCTGAGATCCTGTCTGAACCCTGATTGGTCCACATGGTGGGGTTTGTTAAAATTTTTTGTGGAAAGGACTGATTAAGAGGAAAACAGAGATCCGCTAAAGAAAATCTAAAGTTTACAGCACTGTATTGATAGGATGGCTTCATAGCAAGTTGCAGACACCATCCTTCACCTCAAAAAAGGACTGAAGAGAGAGAACTGCAAGTTCAGGAATCGCATATCTTCCTTTCTCAATTTGTTTATAGAAATAGATTTGAATTAAATCATTTGAGTGGGTCTCTCTAGCATCAAAGCATTAAAGTTTTTTAACAGGTGGATCTGTAAGCACTTCAGTGAGTAACTGAATTACTTTCGGCAAGTCTTTTAATATTTTATGCCTTGGTCCATGAAAAAGTGGAAAGTAATTCTATTCCTTTAAAACCTTTGTGAAAGGAAATTTGGCTATAGTTAACAAAGGAACTTAAAAATGCAAAAACTCTTTGATCCATAGACTGGCAATACCTCATAAGAAAATAACTAAACAGGCAGTCATGTGTGGGTGAATTGTTCATCGTAAGAAATTTTGGAAACAATCTAAATGTCCATCTACAGGGAATTGGTTAAGGAAAGTACCTCCATATGATGGACTACTATGGAAGAATTTTTTTCAAAAAGGTTAAAGTAGGTCTATATAAATAAATAGGTATATTATATATATATATATGTATTTTTTTTTTTGAGAGAGAGTCTAACTCTGTTGCGCTGGGTAGAGTGCCTAATGTTGTAAGATGTTGAGAATATCTCAATAAAAATCAGGCTACAAAGACATGATGATTCTTTTTTGGCAATATGTTTTAAAACATATACACTGAAATGATTGAAAATCTCACTACTGAGTAGCGGAATTATTTGTGCGATCTTTTACTCTTCATGTCTTTGCCTATGATCTGATTTATTTTTGGCAACAAACATATACAGAGGGTGCCAAAAAATGTATACACATTTTAAGAAAGGGAAAAACGGCATTAAATTTGTAATACTCAACTCACATGTGACCTCTGTAATTACCAGAGGTGCTCAATGTGAGTTGTGTTCCTCATTTGTTATCAGTATATATTGAGTATTGCAATTTTAATAAAGTTTTTTCCTTTCTTAAAATGTGTATACATTTTGGGGCACCCTCCAGAGGTTAATAACTTCACAGCAGAAGACATCAGCAATAGAGCTTCTCAGAATCTTTATCACTATCCTCCTATCACCAAGAAGATGGAAAAATAACACAGAGATAACATATGAAAACATGAAGTTTTACTCTAAGGCACGTGGCCCCCAGTTAGGTGCTTCTGCTTATTTATGTTATTTATTCTGACTAACAAAGCGCTTGTAAATCTTAAAGATATTTCACCAAAGCAAACAAGACAAGCACAAGATTTGTGTCCCGGTGATAGATGGACAAGAGCAGCTGACACTACACCGTTTTCAGTACTATCTACCCTCTGCTCGTGGTGGTGTCTCCAGGGACACTGCGAGCCTTGGCCAGTGTGCAGTGGATGACCAGAATCCCAGGAAGGAAGGCGGGAATAGAAAAATATCATACTCTGAGAACAAATACCAGTCTTTATATCAGTCTTCCAATTAGATGCTGCCCCCTCCAGATGAAGGGGCTTCTGCAGTCCAGCTTTCTGCTCCACCCAACAGGACCAAGGGTGCTCTTTATTCACACCTTTCCTGCCAGGCAAAGCTGGTCCCTGAGTGGCACTCACAAGGAGATGGCCCCGAGGAGGGGGCACCAAGTGCTGCCCCAGGATCTCCTGATGCTGGGTGGCAGCAGTAAGGAAGAGAGGGGAAGAGGACGCCCATCCCACTGTGTGAACATGCCTCCCGGAAGAGGTTGGGTGAATGTGATCATGGTGTGAAAAGTGAAGTGAGGAGATGGAATGCAGCTGGCCCCAGTGTAGACCGTTCCACTGAAATAGAAGCAAGAGCCTAAAAATGACCACGTGGACAAGGCCCAACAAGCTCTTTATCCCGAAAGAGCTGTCCGAGGGAGCAGAGGTGGCCTTCAGTTGCCAACCAGCTCCAGTGTGCTGAAACTCTGCTCTCTGTGTGATTTCTCAAAGTGCCACATGAGGCAGCCCCCATTTCACAGGGCGCTGAGGAGGGACTGAGGCCCACGTGGCATTTCCCTCCGTCTTTGCCTTTGAAGTGTTTCCTGCGCTGTTTTGCTTGCTATCAGGGAGCAGCTAATGAACAGATTCTTTCAGCTTGTAGATTTTTCCTTCTTTTGGTTTCCTTTTTCTTTTAATTGTTCCCTTTATTTTTGTCTTTGTTTTGATTTTCATTTAAACATGAAGGCGAGGTCTGTTCACTGAAAAGAACACTGCGGAAAGCCACATCTTATGAGTATTTGCAGACTTTGGACCACGATCCACCTGTTTGTATGGGCATTGCTGCTGGTGATGATATTGGTGATGACAGTGATGGGGGTTGCAGGTAAGTGCTTTGCAAGAATGATCTTTTAAAATTCTTTACAAAAACCTGGGGCACATTTTATAGATGAGGAAGCCAAGACTCAGAGAAGTTACCATAACTTACCCCAGATAACACTTGTTTCATCTCATCCACCTGTACTCCTAACTCTCTGAACTCTGCTAGAGAAGGGCCTATGTCCTAATTCATCTTGAATATTTGGGCCTACGTAATGTGGGAAGATCTGTCTCTTAAAAACAAAAAAAATTACTTTAGAGTTTATGTCAACTTTTGAACCTGTGTCAGGAGTCAGTTATCAGTAACAACAACCTGAGCAGCTAAATGTTACTGGATCAGTTGAGGGACAATGGCGCAAGGTAGCAATGAACCTGGCTTCCTAAATCCGAGTCCTGGTGCCAGGTTACTTACTAGATCTCCAGGTTTATGCAAACTACTTAACCGCTCTGTCTCTCATTTTCCTCAACTGCAAAATGAGGAATGGAGCCCTTACCACGTGGGGTTGTTTAAAGTAGTCACGGGAGTCTAGCACCTAGTGCACATCAATAAATGTTCATGATTCTTATTTTTAGCATTGCTGTGTTCTTAATACTTAGTGTTTGGCTTGCATTATCCTTTGCAATAAGTCTGTCCGGATAAGGTAAATGAGGCTTGGAGAGAATGAGTAGTTGGCTAAGGAGAAGACAGCTCACCAGGGGAAGATCTGGGATCGGAGGGGATTGACTCCAGGCCCATCCTATTCTGCCTCCCTCATGTTTCTCACCTGAGCAAGGCAATATCGCTGGAGCACCTCAGTCCAAGCACCCCTTGATGCCATCGGGAATATCTCTCTCTCTGTTTATGAGCTACCTCTGTCGGTTTCTTTTTTTACTTGGGCTTTACTTTCTTAGTAGCAATGTGGCTATCAGGGTCTCTGGTCTTACATCTTAATAGTCACACCCTCAAAGGAAAAAATGCATCTGTTTCCCAGTTGTTCCAGCAAGCATCCTGGATGGCATCTCTCTGGAGTTACATCCCTGAACCAAACCTTGGGACCAAAGTGATGGAATCCTCTAATTGGCTGGGCTTGGGTTGAGTGATACCCGTCACTCCCCCCAAATAAAGCTGGTGCACATGGACTAAGGCAGAGGTGTGGGTGGCTCTCCAATGGGAACATTAGGCTGCTATCACTAGGAGAATAAGGGACTGATGCTGTTTAGGTAAAAAGGAACTATGACCGTGGCCGTGCTGTTTACTTATAGAACACAGAGTCTTGGACAGGAGTGAGGAGGACCAGACTCCACTGCTGACTGGCCGAGGAATCTTTACAAACCCCTTCACTCTTCACCTCAGCTCTCTCCTGTGTAATAACACCTAATACTTAGGTATGGCCTCATTGATTTGTCATAATAACTCAGTGCTGTAAATACTTTCATTAGCATGTAACTTTGATTTTACAGTTCAGGTAATTAAAGTTTCGGCAAGCCTGTCTAATGGTCACAGAGATGGAAAGTGGTTGAGCAGGATTTGAACTCAGAAAGACTGACTCCTATGTCTCTACTCATAACTACTGGGCTATAATGCCATTCACCTATAAAACAAGGAGATTAGACGCGATTAGACGCGGCAGGCTAAGCCCCTGCCCGGCTTTTGCCTCAGTGTTGGGAGGAAGCGAAGGAGAATTCATAATAACATGGAAACCCTTGAAAGCCCCATTCTACACATGCGAATTTGTAGCTCTTGTCTAGGTTTTATCCATTCTTGTCTTGTGGGTGTGTTCTCAGAGTCCATAACAAGAAAACTGCTGCTCTGAGATTTCATTTTTTTTCTTTTTTTGAGATTTCTAAATGAATTTTGAGTCTACCTTTTATAGGAGCCACACACCAAGGTCTTTACTCATTGTCAGGTGAGTCACAGAAATTGCCCTACTTCATGAAAGCTTAATAGTTGAGTGTGACTGTGAAGAAGATATTTTTCTGCTTAACTGTAACTTCCTTTTTATTGTTTTCTTTCAATGAATTATTGAGTAAACATTAAAGCTGACTTAAATATTCTCCTGCTTTAAGATGCTTATCTTGAAAATCTACTTTTGGAACTGTGCTTTGTCACCAGATGACTTACGGTAAAAGCAGTCTATAAATTAATAACCTGTGCCAATGTGAGCGGCAGCTACTTAATGTTAAATAATGAATAAGGCAAAGCCTTTTCTGGTTGGTGGTTTGTGGTTAGATAAATAAAAATAGTCATGCAATGCCAAAAATTAACTTATTCTAGGTGGCTCAATAATATAAAAGGTTAAGCTACAGCCTTTGACATAAAGATGTCAATGTCAATATATATTGTGCTTATTAGTTTTACACCTTTCCAGCAAAAATACTTACATTTATTTCTGTTTTAAAGAGTTTTCGAGTTTATTGATTGCTGCGATAGAGGCACATGTGTTCCACATCATTCTCTTTCTGTTTGGGATTATTTGGTTGACCTTCTTACTAACATGACCTAGCAAGACTTTTGAAGAGGTTGAAACTGATATCATGATTGTAATTATGATAACCAGGAGATTTGGTTAATAAGAGAACTTAGCAAGTGTGTGTAATAAGGTTTTCTATAGAGCTCTCTTCCTAAAAGCACAAGTGTTGGGGCTAAGAAAACCATACCTCTAAAAGAAGGCCTCAGAGCGAAAGCCTTTCTTTGACCGCCTGCTCTCCTATCTCTGGCCGCTCACTCTCTCCCAAAGGTAGCCGCAGAAAGTAGAATTTCCCTTCCCCAGGGCAGCTCATAAAAACCAGAACTCTTTTTTTTCTAAAGCTAACTTTAAAACCTGGAAATACAGTATTACTCTCCCCCCACCACCTTTCTGTGTAAAAACTGGCCATAAAGAGATTATTTGACCTTCCTTGCTTGATTATAGGTTAGAAGACCCCATTCCAGAGAGACCCTCCCCCAAACCCAGAGGAAAGAAAAGCCGGCCCAGAGAAGCCAAGGGGAGCCTGGACGGAGGCCTTGCTGGGTTTCCCCACTCGGTCTGTTAGCATTAGATCACTCTTTTGTCCAGTCGTGTTTCTACATGTTGTTCATACTTTGTTGAGCCTAAGTATAAAAATGGACAGTTTCACCTGTATTCTGGCGTCTTTTTTCTGAGGCTCTGGTACCATGTAAAACTATGATCAAGTAAATTTATATGCTGTTTCTCCTATTAATCTGCTTTTTAGCAGTGATTTTCAGCAAACTTTCAGAGGATGAGCAGGAAATTTTCTCTTGGTCCTAACTTGCAATACCTATAAATACAGCAATAGCAACCACTACCACTATTCATGTGGCATTCTCATCGGGCTAGGTTTTCTACCAAGTAACAGTTGTTTAGTCATGTAATTTTATTTATTTATTATTTACTTGTTATTTTTTTGAGGCAGAGTCTCGCTTTCTTGCCCAAGTAGAGTGTAATGTCACAGCTCACAGCAACCTCAAACTCTTGGGACTACTTGTGCCCACCACAATGCCCAGTTATTTTTAGGGACAGGGCCTTGTTCTTGCTCAGGCTGGCCTTGAACTCCTGAGCTCAAGCAATCCACCCTCCTAGTTATATCATTTTTAATAATCTATGCTACAATATGCTTTTTTTTTTTTCAGTGAATGTCAGAGAAGTAATTAAGATCCCCAAAGTCACATAGCTATGACATGGCAAACTTAGGATTCAGAGACCTTTAAAGTCCTATTCTGAGGCTAACACTTTCCTCTCAAGTTCACATAAATTTAAATTCTGCACTCCGACACATGCACCTGATATAGTCTCCTCTGGCCACTCTGCTGAGAACTGAAGAATTCTGGAGCAGAGAAGAATGTTCTCTTTTTATGCCTTTCCGAGTACTGGATCCACGGACTGCTTTGTAGCTATAGTCTTGAGGGTGAAGAAAGGTGAGCATGAGTTGGAGGCCACACAGATCACATATCACGTTGGAGCTGTGCTCCGATCTTCAGGAAAATCTGTTCTTTCAACCACTGGCATTGGCTTTTTTAGCACAAAACACCACATGTATTATGCTGTCATCAGAGCCATCCTTGGTGATAATTGTAACATGCCAGTAATGATACGCCCAGCCCTGGCTCCCATGGCCTGCTTCTGAAAGGAACTGCATGGCTTTACAATTATCACTCAGACTGTCAGGGAGAACAGACTGGGGGGCAGCAGGGGAAGAGATCTTCCCATCTGGATGAGCAGATCAACTGCCATGGACACCACGCTGTGCTGGCCGAGGCAGGTTCCCGTGACATCATGCCCCACTCTCGTACTGTCAGCAAAATACCCCGAGGACAACAGCTGGGGGTAGTGCTCACTCCACAAACATGTGTGCCAAATCCTTCTTTCCCTGAGCTTGTTCCACTTCCTCCTGCTCCTGGAGTCCCCTCAAGCAGAAGGCCGAGCTCTGTGAGGGTGAGGATGTTGGAAGAACTCGTTTTCATGCTCATCAGAGGTCTGTGGGTGAAGTGGCCTCAATCTGGCCGTTTCCAGAGCTTCCCTATCAGGGAACCCCCAATGGTTCTAGGTGAGCAGAGGTTTAGAAAGTTCTCTCTTGCCCTTGAGCCTGCAGGCAGGCACTGGGAGGCCAGAGCCCCAGTGGCCCCCGACGTGTGTCCATATCATATGAAAGAGTTTGGGAAGTACTGATAAAACGGTTGGGAACAACTCAATTATAGCATCAAAGTACAAAGAACTTCAAGGAAGGATAAATTCCTATTTCCTATAAAAAAGGAAAAGCTTGCCAAATACCTAAATTCTACCTCTTAATCATTCATTTTGTTATCTATGATAAGACTGTAATTATCTCCAAATAACCAGAAAGTCCAAATGTCCGGGTTTCCAGATGTTCAGGTTTTCATAACCCCAGGGGAAGAGCTGTGGGATTTCGAAGGGCCTCTGAAGCATTGAAGATGAAATCTTTTCTTGCCATCTTTGAGCATCTGATTGCAGTCTAATTCATCATGTAATGGTAATCATATGATGTGGCACTAGGGTATTTTACAGTTTTTCTTTCTTTCGTTTTTTTTTTTTTGGAGACAGAATCTTACTATGTCGCCCTGGGTAGAGTGCAGTGGTGTCACAGCTCACAGCAACCTCCAATTCTTGGGTTTGAGCAATTCTCTTTCCTCAGTCTCCCAAGCAGCTGGGACTACAGGTGCCCACCACAATGCTTGGCTATTTTTGTTGTTGTTGTTGTAATTGTTATTGTTGTTTGGCAGGCTTGGGTCGGGTTCGAACCTGCCAGCTCCGGTTTATGTGGCCAGTGCCCTAGCTGCTGAGCTACAGCCGCTGAGCCTATTTTACAGTTTTATTACTGTGAGCTTAGACCTCCTGAGGCACTTGGACTGCAATTAAGGTAAGCTACCAAGTCCTCACTCATGACACAACGGTTCTGAGTTGGTTATAAAGTTTCAACGTTATCTACCATTTCCTGACTTCATTGTTTCAGCAAGTTAGTGGTGGGACAGCCACTCAATAGTCATTATTTTGTAAAGTAAGTATGGCAAATTTAAAGATGCCGTATTTCCAAAGAATGATCCCTAAAGAGAAAGATTTTGAAAAATGTAAAGTTATACTTACTCCCTAATTCTTAACTTCTCCCTGTCAGGAATTAATTTAAATTGGTCTCTGTCTCTAGATCACAGTCAAACATTTTCTTTCTTTTTTATTCTAAAAACAGATCACTCCTGGGGATTTATCTACAGGTTCCTAGGTTTGCATAACAATTTTTCTGGCACACAAAGTCTCGGAAAACAAAGCAGTCCACTGTAGTACATACTTGACTATTGATGCTATGTTCTCTTGGGTTCCACAGTCTTCCTTTATCAATCTAACTGCAGGTGTCAGGTCAGACCGTCAGGTTAGTATCCGCTATACATAGCATATGCAATGTTATCTGATGTCGTCTTTTTAAATCAAGATTTCTTCTATCCGATTTTCAAATAAAACTTCTTTTCCTACTCCTTTTTTCAACATTTAGGAATATAGTTTCTAAATTGTGTTTATTAGTCGCCCTTATGTGATCATGTTCTAAGTAACCAAGGACTTGCCTTTAACAAAACACTTGGTTGACAAAATCTTAATCTGAACTAGAGTCCATTTTCTAAAAGTCCTAGAGTTTGAGCACTGTAAACAAAGAGCATTGTAAACAAAGATTTTAGAGCACCTCACACATGGTAGATGTTGAGTAAACATTAAGTTCCATATGTAATTTATTTGATATTTCTTTTGTTGTCAACTAATTAATATTTATTGGGCTGCAGCATCTTGCACACACTAGAGAAAAATGACAAAGGATAAAATATTGCCATCTTATTGAATTAGAAACAAATTGAGATTAAAACATGTGGCCAATAATAAAGGGCACAAAACAATTTCCGTTCAATGGTTCAGACGTGTGGCAAAGATTGTGCGCAGAATGTGAAAGAAGGGCAGACTTCTTGAGACCTGGAACTGTCAAGTGTGGGTTTTTGGAAGAGGCAGATAGGCCTGAGAGAATCTCAAACATAGAAAATAAGAAAGTGAAGGCATAAGGGCAAGAGCTCACACGGAGACCACCCAGATCCTCACTCTTCTTAATAAATTTGGGCTAAATTAATTTAATTCAGATAAAATGAAAAAGACACAATTATGTGATTAGAAAGACCTGGAAAGATGAATAGTGCATCCTCTTCTCTTCCAATAAGTCATTTCTTAGCCTACTTTTACGCAAATACAAATCAGCGCAATTTTTAAGACCTAAAGAAGCCAAATTCACAAACTTGCACCCTCCTGAGGTAGCCTGACCTGCTAACAGGCCTTACCACTATAGGGCATGAAATATATTTTCTGTCTATCGTTTATAGACTCCCAGTAACAAAAGACAGAGCAACAGAAGCTTAGTCACGTGCATACCTCCTGTGTACACGGGAAATACTCAGGAAAATCTCCAAGAGCACATCTCATAGACGTGGCTTTGACTTCAGGCTACTCAATAAGTAAGTACTATCCTCTGTTGAAACACAGGAAGCAGAGTGTAGGGAAAGGCAGGGAACAGGGAGACGGGCAGGAAAAGGACAGCTAACAGCAGCCTGGTTTGTTAGTGATAAGAGTCCCTAGTGATTTAGTTGTCCCTGTCTTTCTGATGAGAGAAGACATCCTTACAAACAGAGATTTTGAGATTTGCCTTATAAATGTAAATTTCTCTTACAAAAGTTTAATTTCTACTCTGTTTTCAGAGCTTCTCCTATGTCTGCAGCTTCTTAAAATAGTCATTTCAAAACAAGCCTTATGCCAAAGAGGCATGTTTTGAAGCAGCATATTCTGGTCTCCTGTAGTTATATTTTGACATGTCCTGAACCCCATCACTAAGAAGCAAGCCCGCCATAGAGATAATACAGTAGAACCCTCTGTAAGTTGACCACCCAAGGGACTATAAGGATCTGGTCAACATACAGAGGTGGTCGACATAAGGAACTAGGCCCATTGTACTAATTCATACATGTGGTGCACGTCTGGTCTATGAAAGTCAG
>CAUYRH010072099.1:0-41285 GCA_963574655.1 Perodicticus potto
GGATCCTTTGAGCTCAGGAGTTCAAGACCAGCCTGAGCAAGAGTGAAATCTTGTGTCTACTAAAAGTAGAAAAGTTGGGCGGCACCTGTGGCTCAGCGAGTAGGGCACCGGCCCCATATGCCAAAGGTGGCGGGTTCAAACACAGCATTGGCCGAACTGAAAAACAGAAAAATAGCTGGGTGTTGTGGTGGGCGCCTGTAGTTCCAGCTACTCAGGAGGCTGAGGCAAGAGAATCGCCTAAGCCCAGGAGCTGGCAGTTGCTGTGAGCAGTGTGATGCCACGGCACTCTACCGAGGGTGATAAAGTGAGACTCTGTCTCTACAAAAAAAAAAAAAGAAAAATGCACACAGGTGTGTACATGTATGCACACATACACAAATTTGCTAGGATCTGGGGAAGGGAGCAGAGATCTCAGAGACCCTTCCATGGTCTCTTAGAAAGCATATGAACCCCCAGTTAAGATCTCGGATGTAGCTCCTATCACCTGTCACAATGTTAAACATATTCACAGCAAAAAGGAGTTGTCCACCTATAAAGTTAAGTGTTCTCTCTCAAACAAATGCTAAGAAACAACACAAGCAAGCAAACAAAAAATATGTTAACGTTTCCTACTTATCTCTATTGCACTTCAGAAATGACCAATCAGTTAAGTATATAGTGTCCAGTTTCTTAGGACTATGTTTAATGCTGAGAGGAATACACAAAAGGGAAGAGACTCAGTCCCTCATTGTAGTAAAATAATGTGATGAAGCAACAGTGGAGAGCGACGTCCACACACAGCTAATGCAAAATCACATGCTCCAGACAACCACATGCCGGGAACTTAACTAAGTTCCTTGTGGATCATTTTAGTGAACATCCAGGGGCTTTGCTGTGTGCTTAGAGTCTGTCTCCCTTCTACCTGCTCCAGCACCTTGGTCTTTCTCTGGGCAACAGGCTGGGGCTCTAGCGTGAGATGGGAGGGACGTGACCCAATCTTGGCAATCACAGCATCCCGTCTACCTCACTACCACAACTGGTTTGGCAACAATAAGGGCTCAAGGCCAGTTCACTGAGACTCAATCTTAGGATTTCTACTCAAGCATTTTGAAAGAGAAATTCTCATTCGCTAAACTTTAAACTGGTAGAAAAGATGCTAGGAGCTGCAAGAGGCCAACTTAAAACTATACGGGGACAACCCAACCGTGAATGAAGCCAATGCAAGGCATGAGTGGACAGATCCTTACGACACGGTTTGACCAATGGATACAGCTAATAAGTGCAATGACCCTCACATTAAGCTCAGGTTCTGTGCTTCTCCATCCCTTCTCTATGAGTCCTTGCACCTCAAAGGGCATCTGGAATTTACTAAGTTGTCATATACTGTGAAAGATTTCAAAGGATGAATGACTCATTAACTGTTACTTTTCTTTTCTTCTTCTTCTTTTTTTTTTTTTTTCAAGAAACAGAGTCTTGCTCTGTCACCCAGGCTGGAGTGGGAGTGCAGTGGTGTCATTGTAGCTCACCCAACTTTAAACTCCAACCTCAAACAAAAATCAGATCTCATCCTCTGAAGTAGTTGGGACTGCAGATGCAATGCCCCTGTACATAGCTAAATTTTTTGTTGGTTAGAGACAGGATCTTGCTAAGTTGCCTAGGCTGGTCTTGAACTTCTGGACTCAAGAGATCCTCTTGTCTCAGCCTCTCAAAACACTAGGATACAAGTACAAGCCACTTTGACCAGCCAATGCTAGTCAACAAATAGTGACCTTTAATTAAAGTCATACATTTTCAACATTTAATTTACATTTAAAGAGTTTTTGTGAATTAACATTATAAAAGAAATAGGAAGCAAAACAACTTGATAACACTATATTATATAAAATTATCTAATTTGGGGGTCTAAAAATATTAGAGTAAGTAAAAGTTGAAACATGATGACAGCATTTTAGCATCAACATAAACCTCCAAGGGGAAGAAAAATTAAAGTCTAAAGCTAAAATGCATCATAAAGGAAGTATAGACAATACATTAAATATTAGGCAGTTTAAAAATTGCTATCCCTAGGTGGCGGTATTACAGAAAATTACAACAAAAAAAATCACATGCATTGCCAAATTATCTATCTATATTATCACTATAATGGGGGGGGGGGAATAAGCTTTAAAAAATGAAAGACAGGGCAATGATACAAACTGAATGTAATGATATGTTTCTCATTTAAAATGCTATGGATTCCCTCCAGGAAAAATCACTCATATGCTTTTACTGAAAGAAAAATGGTAAAATAGGCATTTATGTGTTGTCAGAATATTTCTTAGGATCACCAGATAAAAAAAGTCATAATGCTCTGGGTGCAACTCTAGCTGAGGTGGGTAGATTGCCTGACCTCACAAGTTTGAGACCAGCCTGAGCCAGAACAAGACCTCATCTCTAAAAATAGCTGGGTGTTGTGGCTGGCACCTGTAGTCCCCACTATTTGGGAAACAGAGGCAAGAGAATTGCTTAAGCCCAAGAGTTTGAGGTTGCTGTCAGTTGTGACGCTACGGCACTCTACCGAGGGCAACAAAGTGAGAATTTGTCTCAAAAAAAAAAGAAAGAAAGAAAGAAAGAAAAGTCATAATGACCAACCATTGGCGTGGGCAAAACCAATCCTAACTGAATTTCAGACTTGTGCTAGTTTTCTCCAATTGCCTCTCAAAGAAAATGTCACAAGCATTCCTGGCGATGTGTTCAAGGACCCGCAATCAATAAGTTCTTCCTCAAAATATAAACTCAATTCCATTTTATACTTGATCCATTCAAAAGAAGATATTCTTTGCATTATAAAAAGAAATGTCTCATCCTAACTTTTCAAAAGATATAAGATATCTGCTTATGTAACTGCCTTTTAACTTTTTAGTAGTGTTTTTAAAAATTTGCAACTCTTCTTGATTTGAATTATGAGCCTGCTGATTCCAAAATCCCTGCAATGAATTTAGTGAAGTTCAGCATCTCACACTTTGTGTGTTCGCAGCATGAACAATTATGGAGAAAGCTTATTAGAAAGTTCTCATTTCACATTTACAAATCCATAATCTAACACACTAATCATACTCACTCAATTGCTGCACATCCATAAATGCCACTGTACACAATAATCGTCAGTAAAATTCACTGTGGAATAATAACTTTAAAAAAAATCTCATCTTGAACAGAAAGCTATTTGAAATTACTATATTATCTTTAATTTATTTCTAGTTTAAACTTGCTTAAATGCCCCGTAGGCTTTTTATATGAGAACCTAAATATAATAAAGCAGAAAACCTTAAAATATTCTATTACTACAGAAAATACAAACTTTTAAAACATGCATCAATTCTGAATGAAAACAAAATGTTCCATTTAGACCTCACGGGCAGATCCACAAACATTATGATCAAGAGCCCGCTGAAAGAACAAGCCTTGCTTTCTATAGAAGAGACTACATGTCAAACAAAAGTGGACAATAAATATGCATCCTCTTTACCCAACAAGTCCAAGGACATGGTTAGAGGTGGACACCGGGGAAAGGAAGTGGCATTATTATGAAATCCCAGAGAAAAACACTCTGTATCCTGCTGAAAGTGCTAGCCCTTGGCGAGGTAGTAGAAACAGGCTGAGATCACCAGCCTGAATGGACCACACACAGCTGTAGCAATGGAGGTGACCATCCCTTACAGCAGGTCACAGTGCTACTCCCAGTGGCACTGTGAGAATCTGTGATCGTGTGCACTTTCCTGCAGGCACGTCACCTAGCGGTCTCTGCACTCTCCTTCCTACCATGGCTCCAACTTGACAACACAGCGCTCTCCAGTCACACGGGCCTACGTTCTATTCCTTGACCACAACACGCAATGTTGCACCTCAGTCTTCATGCGATAGAATTTCTTCCTCCTCCCCTTCTCATCCCTAAGAATTTGTTGCAGATGACACTTCAGAAAAAAACCTCTTTTTGGCCACTTTGGCCAGCTTATTTATTCCCATTCAGAATACTTGCCCTTCCTGAAATTATCCCATACTATGCAGAGTTATAGACATCTAACTGATGTACAACTCGCATTCACAAACGAGGCTGTTGTGGGTAACAGGTGAATGTACCTGTTCCAACTTACTCATAAATTCAAATGAAGAACAAATCTACAGAACCGGTCTCGTTCGTAACCCAGGGCCTGCCAATATGTACGTGTTGTTTTTCAACTGTCTCCCCTAGGCTATCTGCTTCATGAAAATGGAGACCAGGTCTGTCTCTCCCGCTGTGCTTTTCCAGCACAGTACCTTGTACGCAGTAGTTGTTAAAAAAAAATTGGCTGAATAATACCTCCCATCCAGGTATTATGCTAAAAGATAAATGTAAAAAATAAACAAGTAAATAAGAATTAGCTTGAACTAAAAATACAAGTTTCCAGACAGCTTCCACCAGCCTTGCCTTACCTACTACCATCAACAGCAATGTCACAGTGCTGGTGACAAAATAATAAACTAAAAGCTTCAACGGGAACTTGACCCAATCTTTTAAATGAAAAAGATCCACCACACTGTTAGACTGTTGTCAGAAAAAACAATGTTATTCATTCTCTTCTTCTTCCTGCAAAAAGACTGCAAAATCACTCTGGGCACATGAATTTGTGTGTGTGTGTGTGAGAGAGAGAGAGAGAGAGACACAGCATCCCCGCCTGTGCATGTGCGTGCACACACACACACCCTGACAGGAGCGGCTATCCAGCCCTGCACTGGTATTTCCACCCACAATCCAACCCCCTGAGGACCTCGCAATCCATACCACCGACTTGGCTCCAGATGCACAGAAACTTTATGCCAAATTTGTGGGCGGGAAAGTCAATTCCATCCTTCCTACAGAAGGATACACAGATGATGACTACACAGTTAGGATGACCTGCATCTTCCTGTCTCAGGAAGCTCCCAGAGGCTCCTAATTGCATCTTATTTCATCCCTGCAGAGAGTTTTAAACTCTCACTCTGACAATAAAGCTCCTGGAAGTTCAGTTGCCCGTTGAGGAAAAACACAAAACACTGAACTACTTTGTTTCCATTTATGAACCAAGAACATTTTTGGTTTCTTTGGCAGGAAGGACAATATATGAAAGCCATCTAAAATCCCAGTCTGAACTCCACTGTTCTTAACTACATGACAAAGAGTTATTGAACTGGCTTTCTGAATTTTTCTGTTAACATTTTTTTTGCTATTTATTCAATCAATTTTAATAATGTTCACCAATAGGCATGTGGTAGCAATTGCCAAAGGCTTAAGAAAAATTGATCAGAGAACAACGTGAAACTGAAAAAAATCATTTTTTTCCTGTAGATTGAGACCCACCACTGTTCATTTTCAGACTGTCTTCAGGAAAGTCTTCTGAAGACCACTTACTGCCAGTCTTTGCTAAAGATAAAGGAGAGGGGGAAGAAAAATAAACACACACACACACACACACACACACACACACACACGAGAGAAACACCTCTATATGCTGAACATTTTCTAATTCTCACCAAGTTTATATTCATCAAAAAGTATGGAAAGGCTTATTTTAAAATAAATTTGTTTAAAAACTCATAGCAATATTTTGGGGAAAAAAAGGAAGCAAAATGACCCCTCTAACCATATTGCATTTGTATTATACACATCATGTACACGGTGTTAAAAATAAAATAATTTAAAAGTTGACTAAACAGAAAATCTTCAATTATATACTATAGCTTGGAGTGACAAAGTTGGAACCAATTAATAGCTACAAAAGGAAGCTTTTGATAACAATGCTTTTAAAATAAAACATATTAAAACAGTACGTTCTTTTACACTAGCATTTTTGAAACAGACTATATACGTTATAGTAATATATACAGCACAAGCGGCTCTGTGGTCTCCAAAAATAACACTCAATTAACTGAAGCAGAAAAAAACTCACAAACAGTGTTAAATCTTGACACAGAAAAACGGAGGGCAGCATCTGGCGCTTCTGGCATGCTACTAAGAACAAACCCTGGCACGGGAACAAATTCTAAGTCTCTGATCAGGGCTGGGTGGCTGCCATCTGGGAAGCCGTTTGACCTCCTTGGTATCAATACAGCAAAATGTCCATCAGACCAAGTTTGTAAGGTGCTATAATGAACACAACAGTAACCATTCCACCGTAATCCAAGTAGTTGTTAGTTACACACTTAAAAATACAAACTGAGAATTCCAAATAATTTATGTAAATATTCTGCTCCCAATGGGAAGGGACAACATTGCCCATGATGGGCTGTGCGAGGACTTCCCTCCATTGAGGACAGTATGAGGAGGTGATGGGGAAGGTAACTTCACCGCGGAGCTGGCAGGCACCACCTCGGTCAGGTGATCAGACCGTGTGCAATCACATCAGCATATGTCGCCATGACGGGATGTACCCTTGAGATGCTAACAGTGGCACTTTACCTCTGTGGTCTTCCCACATTCTAATCATGAGAAAAACACCAGATAAACACTAATTGAGGGGCATTCTGCAAAATACCTTAATCGTAGCTCTCAAAACTGTCAAGGTCATTAAAAATAAAGAAAGTCTGAGAAACTACCACAATCGAGAGGCGTTTGAGCAATCATGCCAATTAAAGGAAATGTGGTATCCTAGATGACATTCTGGAACACAAAAGGACATTAGATAAAAACCAAGGAACTCTGTGTTAAATATGGCCTTCAATTAACTTATCAATATTGGTTCATTAGTTTTAATAAATGTACTGTTAGTAGGAGAAACGAGGAGTAGGGTAAATGGGAACTCTGTACTATCTTTGCCGTTTTTCTGTAAATCTAAAACTCTTCTCAAAATAAAAGTTTATTTTTTAAAAATTTGAGTTTGATGTTTCAGTTTTCATATACACAAAGCAGAAACGTACCAATTAAAGTTCTATCCATCTAAAATTTGTTTTCATAGCTTGTTCAGATGGTGGGTATCCTAGGCAGATTAAAACAAAAGAGATTCTAACAAAATGAACAAAAAAGAAGTATGACATAAGAGAAGCTCATCTTTGTGTTTACTACCCCCTTAGGTCAGACAATGGTACCTCTAAAGCTAAAAAATTTCATTAGTATCTCCTCATTTCTGGCACAATTTAAATCCAGGACCCCTCAGAAAACTCCACAAACTACTTTCTGCAAGCTACTGGTTTTTTAGAACCATGACAGAAGAGTGAAGGGTGCTGGTGTGTTTTGAGCAAATTCTGTGACCATAATCTCTTGTCAAGCTTTGTAAAAATTGAGGTAAGACAGATTCCTTTACTGGAGAACATCTCAGGATTTTAATGCAAAAATATACAGTGAAGAGGATATTTTGCATTATTCCCCAAACATTTTTGACCTCGATTTTTTTTTCTTGGTAGGCGGAGCATCTCCAGGGACCAGGTTTCAAAGAACAGTTTTGGGGAACACAGCTTTTAAAGCAGTGGCAATACATCCAAAAGCGAGGAGGAACTGGCTCTTTTAAAAAGCTCTCTCAGGTGGCTCGTTCTTCCCCACTGTGCCCTGGACAGTGCAGGGTGATCTGCTTCCATGACAGTGTCACACCACAGTAGTCACCGCTATGTATAACACTACTTTCAGTTACTGACACGTGAAGCAGATAGATTTCTATCTTTCTTTTTCACTTCTTTGTAAGTGTACAATTATTATAACCTGTGCTTTCATTTAGGAGGAAGAGAGGTTTGCAGATAACACATTTTCTCATTTCTAAGCCCCACCTGCAGCTCTGATTATTGACTTTATTTTTTTTTTTTTTCTTTTTGAGACAGAGTCTTGCTTTGTTGTCCTGGATAGAATGCTGTGTCATCATAGCTCACAGCAACCTCAAACTCTTAGGCTCCAGCAATCCTCTTGCGTTAGCCTCCCAAGTAACTGGGACTACAGGTGCCCATCACAACATTCAGCTAATTTTTAGAGGTGGGGTCTTGCTCTAGCTCAGGCTGGTCTCAAACCCCTGAGCTCAAGCAATCCACCCGCCTCGGCCTTCCAGAGTGCTAGGATTACAGGCATGAGCCATTGAGCCCAGCTGATTATTGACTTTAATTTAGAAGGAAGTGCTATGTAGTACTTTGTGGATCTCCCCACCCCCCGAAATTATGAATTCTCACAGTTACTATAGATACGAACATAAAAATTTCAACAAACTCTCAGTCCCCTATTGGGTGGATCTTCTGATTATGCACTCAGAACAGCTAAAGAGGTCTGAACAAGTGGTAGGTGATGAAAACTAAAATCTTTCTACTTAAACTTACTCATTCTTCTTAATTTTTTTTTTTTTTTGAGACAGAGTCTCTTAACTATTGGCCTAGGTAGAGTACTGTGGCATCATAGCTCACAGCAACCTTCCACTTTTGAGCTTAAACAATCCTCTTGCCTCAGTTTTTCTATTTTAGTAGAGATGAGGTCTCGCTGCTGCTCAGTCTGGTCTCGAAACCGTGAGCTCAAGCTATCCATCCGCCTCAGCCTCCCAGAGTGCTAGGATTACAGGCATGAGCCACTGCACCAAGGTCTTCTTAATTTTTTCACTAGACAGAATTATTTTGTTTAAAAACCCCAAAAAGTATATAATTGTGAAGTATGCATGGCACTGCAACATAGCAATTAGATTTAATTTAATAAATGTTGGAAGGAACCAACCCCCTTCCTAGCAGTTCTAGACATAGTTACAATGAAGTAGTTACAGTGTAATAAATCAATCATGGGATGTGGCTAAAGAAGTGAGTTTTATTTAATAAAGACTTTCCAGCCCATGAATTCCCTGAATCTGGAGGGTACCTGGGCCTACCTCAGAATCCTCTTTGGGGTTGGGAGTCTTTTACTGCCCACTCAAATACTTGCTTTAAAACACAGCAGTTTGAAAGAAGAACAAAATAAAAGAAAGGTATGTTTGTCTCAGAGAACTGAGCATAATAAATTTAAAAGAAAAATAAAGATTTTCTCTAAAATTTCACACTAGTAGAATACTATAAACTTAGAAATCCATTGAAAAATCAAAAGCATTTTTAAAATTACTGAAATATAAACCTAGAAAGCTAAAAAAATTTTTTTAAATAAAAGGCAAGGATTGAAAAGGTAATTTTCAAAGAAACCAACAATTAAAACCTAGGGCTTACATGGTTCCCCTGGATCTCAACCTCCTGGTTGACAAAGCAAGCCAAGACTGAATCCAGAACTGAGATTATTAAGCAGAAAGTTTTCTGAGTTTTGTTGTTGTTTGTTTGTTTTTTGAAACAGACTTGCTTTGTCTCTCTGGCTAGAGTGTAGTGGCATCATCATAGCTTACTGCAGTCTCAAACTCCTGGGCTCAAGTGATTCTCTTGCCTCAGCCTCTCAAGTAGCTGGGACTACAGGCATTTGCCAGTATGCCCAACTAAATTTTCTACTTTTTGTAGAGATGGGGTCTCACTCCTGGCTCAGATTGTTCTCAAACGCCTAGCCTCAAGTAATCCTCCTGCCTTGGCCTCCCAGAGTATTACGATTATAGGTGTGAGCCACCACAGAGGGTCAAAAATAACTTTAAACATAATACCAATTGCTAAACATGGCCAGATATTCAAAATGAATGTTACTAGTCTAACAGGCTAATGGGGTAATATTTATAATGAGGGATAAAATTGGTTGTCTATCCTTATATATAAATCTGTCCTTATGGAAAAAGGAAGGAAAATTTATAAATCAGAATAGAAAGAGGATAGTAAATAAATAAGTGAGTAAGCACCACAAGAGGGTTCCAGGGGTATCCAACTCGAGGGCCACATGTGGATCCTTTGAGGACTGTTTTGCTTATGTGGGGTGTCAGATATTGCAAAAAGCATTCACAGCCTTTTTTGCTCATCAGCTTTTGTTAGTGTTTGTATATTTAACGTGTGGCCTGAGACAACTCTTCATCCAATTTGCAGCATTAAAAAAAAAAAAAAGGTTGAACACCTGGAAGTCTTTATATGTGCTTCAATATCAAATATACATTCTATTTTCTTGAAAACTATTTTAAGGCAGCTTTTTTACTGTCATTAGAAACTGATTTTGTGGCTTGGTGCCTGTGGCTCAATGGGCTAAGGCGCCAGCCACGTACACCTGAGCTGGTGGGTTCTAATCCAGCCCAGGCCCGCCAAACAACAATGACGGCTGCAATCAAAAAATGGCCGGGTGTTATGGCGGGCGCCTGTAGTCCCAGCTACTTGGGAGGCTGAGGCAAGAGACTCGCTCAAGCCCAGGAATTGGAGGTTGCTGTGAGCTGTGATGCTACGGCACTCTACCCAGGGTGACAGCTTGAGGCTCTGTCTCAAAAACAAAAAAAAAAAAGAAAGAAAGGAACTGATTTTGCTTGAATTACTTTAATAAACATTGGCTGAAAATACTTTACAACATAACTTCACAATCACCAAGATGTGGAATCAACCCAAGTGTCCATCTACACATAAATGGATTAATAAACTATGGTATGTGTATACCATAGAATACTATTCAGCCATACAAAAGATGGAGACTTTCCATCTTTTGTACTAACCTAGATGGAGATGGAGAACATTCTTCTTAGTAAAGCATCTCAAGAATGGAAGAACAAGTATCCAATTACTCAATACTAATATGAAACCAGTAGAAGAACACAAACACAGGGACACAGGAGAAAAACACAATTAAACTGAAGTGGGGGCGTGGACAGGAAGGGGGAGAGAGGGATTTGTGTGCTCTCAACTAAAAGGCACACCCCCGGGGGAGGGACCCAACTAAACTTTACCTAACAAATGTAATGCAACCTAATCCTCTGCGCCCTCATATTAATTTAAAAAAAAAAAAAAAAACATAAGTAAACTCCTAAAGGTTTTCTGCATTTGCAAAAACTAAAACCATTAACAAACCCCAGCTACATGTTTTTTGTTCCCATATCTTCAGAGAGAACCTGAACATTCAGGTGCTCCTCATGTTAAGGCTAGATTTTCACAATTTTTGAGTTGACCAACTGTTACAGCCCCCAGAAAACCAACAAGGAGTTGCAGTTATTTTCTTCAATGTAGCACAAATTGACTGTATTGAGCTGTTTCTGTGTTTCCCCTTCCAGAGTTGTTGCTTCCCTCAAGAATTTCCACCAACATACAATGAACCCTTTCAGAAAACAGGCATTCACTTGAAATTAATTTTTATCACTTCCTAATCCCCAATATTTTAAAGTGGAAAAAGCAATTTTTCTAAGCAGAAGCACATTTTCATTTGTCCCCAACTCGATTCTAAATTCTAACCAGATTTAGTCCAAATGCTACTTAATGACTATGTGTTCCAATGCAGATAACAAGACAAGCTGCTAACTTACCATTTGGTGACAAATGCCTCTTTCTTCAAGTTTCCCCTCACTGGTGTTTTATTATTAGCAATGAAGAGGGTAACTTACAAGCAGACTTTTTCAAAGGCTAAAGCAGAGCAGGGTATTTTCATCCCTCACATTTTTACCATGATCTGCAAAATATTCCACTTAGTTATCATTTCTTGTAACTGAATAACACAGTTACTAAAGGGAGATTTTCTTCTCACTCCATGAACTTATGTTTAGTTGCTTCTAAATGCTAAGCACAGAGAAATAAAGTTGAATGAGAATGACTAGACGGTACCCTCTGGGAGGGCAGGGGTCTGTCTTTTTTCAGGCCATGTCTCCAAGGCCTGCCTAGCACAAGGCTCTGCTCAGCAAACATTTATGGAACCATGAATGACAAATCTCTACCTTTAAGTAGTCCATAATCCTTGAATACAAGTTCCAGACACAAATCTGGTCTCTACAGATAACAGCATGAGCAAGACAAATGCTGTGCCCTTGTGATACTTAGGTATATCACTGTGTGAAGGAAGACGCTAGACTAAACCAGTGTTTTTCAACCTATTTTATCTCATGGCACACTTGAACTATAAACTTCCACATCACACTTAAATTATGTCATAAAAAAGAGAAGTTAAAAAAAAAAATATACCTACTATGCTTTGAATTTTCAAAAAAAATTTAATTAATGATCTTTAAACATTTTCACAGCACACCCAAGATCCTCTCAGAGCACACCAGTGTCCCATGGCATACCAGTTGAAAATTCACTGACCTAAACTATAAATATAATGTGTAATAGGGACTCTAAAGCAGGGGAAAGGCAGTGCAAGAGCATAGGAAACTTTTCTAGATTGTGTGCTCTTACACTTAAAAGAAGTTTCAGATGAGCTGAGATTTAAATGATGTGAGGGTGTAGTCTGGCAAATATTTAAGGTGAAAATGTTCTAAGGAGAAGAAACTAATTAATATGGAGAAGAAACTAATTAACACGGCTTGCAACTAGCATAATGAGGTATGTGGCTGAGTTTGCTATTTGTCTACCAAAACTGCACTTCTTCTAAGAATCCAGCAAAACTACATGTTTCAGCTGCCCTTGTGATTTGTCTTTGCCAATGGACTGTGAGAAATGTGGTCTTGCCATTTCTGAGGCAAGGATTTAAGATGGTATATATTCCATGCTCTCTTTTTTTCCCTTTTGAGATAAAGTAGAGCACAATGGAGTTAGCAGAGCCACAACAGGGAAGGAGCCTGGGTCCTTGCATCACTGACCAAGCAGGCAGCAAGGTATGAACAAAATGATCTCTCTTATTAAAAGACTGTGCATTCCTTGAGAGCAAAGATCAGGTCTTTTTCCATTGTCATATCTCTAGAACTTGGCACAACTCCTAGAAAATGATAGATATGCAATATTTATGAAATAAATGCTACTTAAATCATGAAAAAAGCAATTAGATCAGAACGTGAGAAAAAAAGAAGTGATCAGCAGCATTCATGATGGGGACATTTTTAAGAATGGGACAAGTTGCTTATAGAAGATAGGAAGTAGGTAGGAGTAGATATTTTTAGCAGAAAAAAGGATCATGAGCAAAGGGAATATTAGGAGTTTACTAAAAATAATCCTCCATCTGCTCTCCCATGGAGATCTCAATGTTCTTCCTTTGGCTGACAGATTTGAGGGCTCCATTTTCTTTGTAAAATAATGACAATGATGAAAACAGCCCTGTACATACACACTTACATGGATGCAGTTAACGAGTCTCCTCTACCCTTCCAAAAACTTATTTCAAGAACAATGACAATAGAATAAAAATCACTTCAGGGCATTTTCAAATGGATTTCTCAAAACTGTAAGTGAACATAAGTAACTGAACACCAGGAGTGGCACAGGATGCTAGTGAACTTCTACAGCAAGACATATTGTCAGACCAGTGGTTCTGAAATGGGGGGATTCTGCTCCTCCCCCAGTGGATATCTGACAATACCTAGGAGACATTTCTGGTTGGGGGGAGGGATGCTCCTGGCATCTAGTGGGCAGAGGCCAGAGAAGTCACTAAATGTCCAACAGTGCACAAGACAAGCCCCCACCACAAAGAAGGACCTGGTCTACAATGTCAGTAGTGCGAAGGTGAGAAATGCCATTAAACTATAAGCTTGAGGCCTAGAACCAGGAAGTACTTCTTGGCACAGAGCAGGCGCTAAAAACATGTTTGATAGGATTACCTGGAAGACCATGATCGCACTATATTTAAAGGGATGGGCAGCATTTTCACTTTTTTCCTCTGTCTTCCTTCTAGACTTTCAACCCAAATTACATGACACACGGTAAGAGACATAAGAAGCCTAATTGTATTATATATACACACAAAGTAAGTGCCTTTTTAAATCAAATTCTATAATTTCTATCAAATTCTTGCCCCAAATGAATAAAATCTTTGAAAAGGATAAACATTTCTTCCTGTTTAAAAAATCCACTGTTTTCCAAAAGTCACACAAATAACAACAGTCTAACACGACACACGCTTCCTGGTGCTTGTTCTCCTACATACTAATAAGAGCAATTCTAAAAGAGCAAACAGAACGAGGGAGCACCAGAAACTAAATACAGGTGATCTAAGTTAATCTCACTCTTAGTCCTTTTATCTTATTACTAATTACCACTGCCGTGCCTAACCTCAATAGCCATTCATTTGTTGCTCCCAAATTTAAATGAAGGTAAATCACTTTCACACATTTGTTTTAATGAGGCGTCTGATCTAACTTCCCATGCTTGGGTCCTGACGCTGAAATTGACTGTGTTCCTAACTTTTCAGCCTCTAGTTTAATTTCTAGAGTTACTAAATGAAAAAGAACAAAAGCTTTTCTTAAAACCCTAGATAATCATGTTCCTGCTCATACGGGAAAAGGAGACAGGATACGGCCAACCCAAACCAGTACCTTTCAGCAGCTGAAGCCTTTTGTCCTTACCCTGAAAGTGAAGACAACGGCCCCGTAAGTGTCAGATGCCGGGGAAGTGCACAACGGCTGAATGGATTTTCATGGGGCATAAATCACTTTCCCACTACCTGCCAGTTATAAACCTGCTTCTCATGAACCTTGTATCCTGCACGATACGGCTCGTCCTGTCTCCTGTGACAGCTATGAACACGGGGACTATTTGCATGACAAGATAAAGGGCATTTTTCCTTTTGACACTCAGATATTTCTCCCCTCGTGCCTCGATGTTTTCTTTTTCCATTAAAATCAATGGAACATCCAACTTCCACATGTCACTTAAATTGTAAAATACTTATATACTTGCCTGTTTCATATAACTGTTGATCATTTTAATAGGATTCTTGGAAGCGTATTTATCTCCATGTGGATCAAATCGCCTTGCCTTAGGATTTTGCATGAGAAATTTTGAGCAACTCTTCATCCCATTTTGGGGGGTGGGGAAGGCGTCTTAAAGAATTGAAGAAACAGATTCACAGTAGACCACACATTAACTGATTGAGAAATTTTCCCACATATGGATTTACTAAATTCAATTTCTCTTGAGAATGAATTGTTGAAAAACATAATGATTAAAGACACTGTTGTTGATGTCACATCATTCACATACATCTAATTCCATTGCTCTGAATTAAAAGTCAGACTGCTTTAAAGTAGGCATTATACATTCTTGTTATAGGGTCTGAAAAGTTGCCTGGTATTTGGGAAGCTTTATCACGAACAGCTGAGGCCCCCTCCCAGGGGAGTCACACAAGCAAAAATCTCTGCTGAGTAAACCCCAGCCCTCCGTGCCCAGCCCAGGAACCTGTGCCCCCTCCTCTTCCAGGGGCCCAGGGCGCTTGCCTCACCTGCACGCCTGACTTAGACAAAATCAGGTGCTGCTGCAGTGAGACGGTCCAATCACAAAAACAACACTTCTCTGTGAGGCACGTTATGCCAAAGGCTCCCCAGGCACAAATCATGAAGCAATTTAATACACGCTCAGAAAAAAAAAAAAAAGCCAAGCGAGCAATTTAGAAGCCAGAAGAAAACACAAGAGAAAGTGCTTCAGTTTTAGTGAGAAGAGAAAGAAGCAGGCAGAGCACAGCTCCCAGGGCGTGAGAGGAGAGGTGAACAGAGGCAGCAGCGGCCTGCCAGCTCTGTCTCAGGAACCGGTGAGGATGCCTTTCCCTTGCTCCTGCACTCGGGATCATGAGTCCTTACAATCCATGCTTGTAAGTCCAAACTCTTTCTAGGGCCAAGGGAAGCAAGTGACATTTAACAGAACTGAAGCAGAACAGGAGTTCTGTGTGCTGACTGTGCTGAACACCAAGTAGGGCCCCAGCAGTTCTCTGAAAGTGGCTTGTAAAAACCTTAGTCGGGGGAGGGAGAAGGAGCGTGGGCCTAAAGAAGTCTCATAGGAAAAAAAAAATCACCCATTAATGAAGAGACCTTTGCATCAGAAAAAGATGGCAGTGGGGATGTGTGCGGACAACCCTGAGAACAATACCAAAGGCTGGAGCCAAAACATGTGATTCCAGTGTCAGGCCAGAGCCCAGCTGGAGCAGCCATGGGAAAAAAAAGAGACCATACAGTGGAGAAGCAGAGGGCCAGGGCCAAGGGAAGTGGGTGACAAATTGGTGCTAAGGCACCACAAGCGGCCAGCTTGTTTTCTTTGCCTGAGGATGTGAGAGGCTTTTAAGCTGGAAGCTGAGATGCTGGGGAGGCTGCGGGTAGCACATAGGCAGCTGAGAGCTGTCCTCTGAGAAGGGGGATGCAGTTACCGCCAGCACAGCAGGGAAACATGACACAGACAGGGACACCAGCCCTGGGACAGATGGGTGCACAGCCCTAGGCGGAGGCAGGATAGGAGATTCAAGTCCCAACACTGCATCTCCTGGGCCAACCAACGTGCCCTTGGCCCGGAAAGGAAGAAGCACATACTGTAGACGATTGTCCCCGACACAGCTGTGCTGCAGCCTGCCCCGCCAAGTGCGGGAGACGCTGGCGTGATGTCGTCAAGAGGGTGCAGACTCCTGAATGGCACAGAAACAAAGCTGCCTCCCCACCCAGGATCTCACGGGCCAATTCACGCAGAGAGGTGCTGAATAAATGTTCCTGTGAACTCTTAATTCCAATGTGTATCCTCACCACCACCAAGCCACAACATTAAAATATATTCCTTCCTGTGGGACAAATGAAAAATAAATTTTAAAGTAGTTCCTCTCTCGAGGAAGACAGGAACATCTAACCACTTACAAAGAACTTTCACATATAGTGTTTTATGGAGTCTTCTGGAAACCCCATGAGCTGGATGTCATCATGTCTGTATTTTAGGGATTCAGAGAGGGTAGCCGACTTGTTCAAAGCAGCACAGCACTGCTGGGGTATAACTACAGATGGGTCTGCCTCCTCGAGTACCACAGGTGTCCAGAGATAATGGTGAGCAAAGAGGGCTAGACAAGGAAGGAAAGGGAAGTATAACCTGAATGGGGGTTGGATAGGTTGGGAGGATGTGGCAGGGACAGCAGGCAGAGATGAGGAAACAAGCTGGACGAGTCAGGGAGCCAGCCAGGAGTTCAGTGCAATGCAGCAGAAGGTTCTGGAAGTTTAGAGCAGACTACAGGAGTGGGGCAGACCCAGCCGGTCTCCAGCCTCCTGAGACTATGGGCACAAACCTGTGGGCACTTTCTTCAGCTGTAAACTGGGGATAACAACAGTGCCTACTTCAAAGAGGACTAAATGTACGTAAACTGCTGTGCTTAGTACGTGAGAGCTGGAAAAATGAGCATGAGTCACCTAGGCAGATTCCTGCACTGATAACTAGGACAAGCCTTTGTCACTTTGTTTGGCCCTCACCACAATCCTATGGGATAGACAAAATGGGGCTTTAGAGCTCAGGAAAACTCCAGCACAGAGACAGGATGCCATGCCTTCTGCTTTTGACCGAGGCCTCTTATTCAACAGGGAGACGAACAGAAAGCAGGGCTGGAAAGGTCATGGAGGCCGACAGCAGTCCCTGGAGGCTGGACTCCCACCAGCAAGAATCAGAGCTTAGCAGGTTTTGGAGGAAAGGAGATGAGGTCTGGGGGAGAGGAGATAGAGTGAGGCTTTGAAATGATAAGAGATCATACTGCTGCTGGAGCTGAACTTCAACAGCCAAGCAATGCAAAGTCCTCCCAGAGAAACAGCTCCCATGAAGTTGCAGGAATGTCGATCAGAAGGGGGTTGGTCAGATATGAAAGTGGAGAAAAGCAAATATTCAAAGAGAACAGCGATGGGAGAAAGGGCCACTGGCAACCTCCTTGGCCACTGCAGGGCGCACAACCTACCGCAGGGCCGGCTCCATTGTGGAGAGGGACGTAGGCAGCTGCAGCCAGCTCACTTCGGGTATTCCCACTGGCAAACCTCCTGACCGTGAAATGGATGCCCTGGACTTAACCTGATGCCATCTGACACTTAACTTCTTTTTGTTTTTATTCCATACTAGCCAACGAAGCATCTGATTAGGATTTGGCGTCCCACGCAGGCCTAGCTACAGGAAGAAAATGCGCACCGATTGTTCCCACACCACAATCCCAGGCCATGGAATGGAAACAGAAGCAATTCTCTTCTTACTTTAAAATAGTAAACGGGCAATCTGTTTTTGTATATCCACTTCCGGAACTGGGTTAATGTGATGGTGAGATTAGCTCGTAAGATCAGTTTCTGAGCTGCCGAGGCTAAGAGTGTCATCAAGGGAGCAAGGATGCCCACTGGAACATGCTGCCCCCTGAGAAAGCCCTTTCTGACCGCTAGCAGGTGCGCCCTCGTGATGGTGAAGGCAGCCTGGCTGGGCTGCAGCGGAGCACAGGGGGCCTAGGGGAGTTCATGCCAGAAGGTCGGCTTGCTGGCCACAGCTGTGAGGAGGCTGAAAGTGCAAGCCAGTGTAGAGGCAGGAGGGACAGAAAACAGAAAAATCCAGAAGAAACCAGGGGGTAAAAGAGATGCAAAGATAATTCTTATCTATGGTAGGTGCTGGGGAGTAGGGAGTCCACAGAGTCCAATGGGAACCTCTACAATAATGAACAGCATGGGGGAGAGAACAAACTTTTCAGCCAACAGAGATAAGTCATTTTTAAAGAGAAGACTCAGTGTTATTTTTTCATCTTCTTGAATTTTTGAATCCATGGAAATGTTAGTTTTTAACTCAGACATCAAAATCATATCTAATTTTACTTCCTTTCATCCTATAAGTGGTAAAAAAAAATAGCAAGAGGACTGGAAAATATGATCTCAGCTGAGAGACTGCAGTAACACGTGTAGAAATGCCCAGTAATAAAATAAAGGTACATGCCAGATCTGGGACAGCCCACGAAAAGGCAAAGATGTAATATGTGGGCCAAAAACCCAACCTGTAAGGCTCTGCCTATGTAAAGACCACACATCCATTAAGTTTCATCATCTGGCACAAAATTTCCAAAGTGCAACTCACAGTAACAATTTAATTTTCCATTCACTGAAAACTAAAAAGGTCACAAAATCTCAGAGGTGGTAAGAGAGGCAAAATCAGAAAGGAAGACAATTCCAGAATGCTGCTATTCCACAACCCAGCTGACTTCAAAAGAATAAAGCCAGGTGTACAAATGAAAGGAAATACTCTAGGGCCACCCAAAATTGAGAATTCTGGAAAGACACGGGACCTTCCTTAATTACCATGATAGTATCAACAGAAACATACAGGAAAACAGCTTAATGGCAGACATAAAAGAAATGCAGAGACAGATATCAAAAAAATAGAAATACAGTCATGATTAGAGCTCATCCCTCTTGCCTACGTTTTTTCCTTCCCTCTCCCTCCTCTGTACCCCAGTCTCAGTGTAAAGTGCTGTGTCTGCTGAAGACTTGAAGATCTGAGTACAAATGTTTCCACTGCACATTTTATAGTATATGCCTTCAAAATTCCTTTGCCTGGTTGACTGCTCTCGTTGAGATGCATCTTTGGCTGGTTACATTGGTCAACACTGGGAAACATCATAGGAAGCTCACCTAAAAACTCCTGATTGCATTTACTGTAGGGATTTGCTAAAGATGTTTCTCACTTTATCACATAGCATCCATTTTCCTGTCCCTATGACTTCTTAAGCAGTATCATGTACTTTTTACACAAGGCTGACCATGCTGCTTTTTTTGCATGGGCTCACACGAAACTCAGAAAACATCTGCAGCTCACTTTCAGCAAACTCAAATGCCCACCAGTATAAAAGCATTTTATTCAACCCTTATTGTCCCTTCACAAATTTGCCTAACTTACTTAAAAACAAGATAAAATTCTAATAATATTGATAGCAAACAATTACTGAGTGCTGATCATTAAGCATTTTGATTCCATAGCCTAGCCTCACATCCCCTACCTTACATCATACCATAAATGTATCCATATATAGTCATATATATCCATATACTGTATAAATAAATAAACATTTGTATACAAATTTTGCTCTTTGAAAAGTTAGGGTATGAAGACATGGGTACATTCCTGTTGTGGTTTTCAACCAGATCATGGAGAAAGGGCATTACTAATGGCAAATAGCTTGGAGAGCCATGAGGAAGGAGTGGGGACAGCCTGGGCCTCGGACTAAAGACTTCTATAAGAACAGCAGTTGCGGCTATAATTTGTGATGAAAAACAAAGCAAAACAAAAACTACCACCTCCTGTAGTAGAAGGCTCCAAACTACTACAACATCTTATTTGCCCCCAAATTTGCCTCGTCTAGAGGACACATATAAAACTGTGGAGAGAAGAAACAAAAATGCCACGTGAAAAAACACAATGCATCATCTGAAGTGGGTCAGAGCCAGGACAGCTCATGCAAGGGAGTGCTACAGACAGACGGAGGGGAGAGCCCAAGGTCACACCCACAGAAAGCCGACTCTGCCCCTGACCAGCTCAGTGTTCTCACCTTGCCTTCTCTGCTCCCCGTTCCTCTCCACCCCTCTATGTCCACCTCCTACAGAACCGAGTGAAACAGGCCCTAGCAAGGAGGTGGGCCCTCACCCGAGCAGGGGCCCCGAGGAGGCCCAAGAATCTGGCCTCTCAGGCCTGCAGACAATACTTCATGCAGTGACACCGCCGCGTAGTAAAAGTTCCTGTGGCTCACTCAGTGGGCAGTGGGCTACTTGTTGATTTTTCTCATTCTATCAAGTTCTAGCAGGCTTGATGATCTGGCTGTCAAACCAGAGGCTTATTACAAAGCAGCAAATTATTAAATGAAAAAGGAGACAGGGGCTGGCCAGGAGCTATACTGACAAAATCAAAATCGGACAGCCAAGGAGGAGGGAGACACGTATCACATAAAGGGCAGCATGAGGAACAAAGCCCTTAGATGTCTGTGGCCTCTCATGCAGGGCGGGCTTCCCAGGGTGCAAAGGTGGCTGGGGGCAGGGGGTACAGAGTTACTGCAGGGCGCTGGAGGGTGTGTGTGTGTACACGTGTGTTTACAGTTACTGCCAGGGGCTGGTGTGTGTGTGTGTGTATGCACGCGTATGTTTACAGAGTTGCTGCAGGGGGCTGGCAAACTCCAGGCAGCCCACAACATGTCACAGACAAGGAGGTCTCCCACATGCTGTGTTGGCTGTTTTTCAAATTTATAATGTTAGTATAATGCATAAAAATAGTAATGAAGAGCATTCTGCAATGTCTAATAGCATTTTTATTATACCATTTTTCAGTCAGATAAGTGCATATGACCCTTCAGTATGGAGTACAAAGCTTGAGAAATGGGTCACTGAAAGGGGGTCCTTGTGTGTGTCAAGGCCACCCACACAGCAGAAGTCTTTGTGAGTCTTTAATCAGACAAACCTGAACTTGGCTGCTTCTTTCTGCTGAGCATCTGTAAAATGGGTACAAAACCATCTATTTCATAGGGTTTGCAAAGGAAAGTGCCCAGGGCAGTGACCATTTCCCTTAGTGAATGAATTCAATAAACATGTATCCAAAAATATCACAGACACTGTAGACATAACTGAACTTCTAAAATTTCTGCTGTCAAGGATGTGATAGTCTGGGGTTGGGGGAAGACAGGTAAGAAAAGGCAATTACAATATAGTGAGATAAAAACATGAGCACAAGAACAAACCAAGTGAAGGTCTTCTGACCAGTTTATGGATACGGAGAACTGTGTGGTGTAACTATGAAAATTAAAGGAGTTTAAGTCAATTCCTTCCTTAATTCAGCAAATCGTCAAATACTACTGTGCAGCAGCACTGCTCAGGAGCTGGAGAAACAGCAGAGAACAGACAAAGACCCCTGCACTCATGAAGCTTATGTTTGGGGAAAGAGAGATAATAAAATAATAAACATCTAAGTTAAAAAAAAAGTCATCACTTCTCAGGTTCTCGGCTAAGATCAAGTGTAAAAAAATATGTCAGATGGCTGAAAGTGTGGTGAAGGACACTTTAGTCAGAGAGAGGGAACACAATTTTAAAGAGATGGGAAGAGCAACAGGATTTCTTATTTTTTTGAGACAGAGCCTCTCAAGCTGTCACCCTGGATAGAGTGCTGTGACATCACAGCTCACAGCAACCTCCAGTTCTTGGGCTCAAGCAAGTCTCTTGCCTTGGCCTCCCGAGTAGCTGGGACTACAGGTGCCCGCCACAATGCCCAGCCATTTTTTGGTTGCAGCCGTCATTGTTGTTTGGTGGGCCCGGGCTGGATTCGAACCCACCAGCTCAGGTGTACGTGGCTAGTGCCTTAGCTCGTTGAGCCACAGGCGCCGAGCCTGGGAAGAGCAACAGGGAACCACAGCCACTGGAAACAAGCTCCAGGCAGAGTGAAAACAAGCACAGAATCAAGGAGGAAGCCTACCTGGCTCCTGCATCCAAAAAGGCTCCAAGGTTACAAACATTTTATTTTCAGAGGGCAAGGAAGACCTCAGACAGACTTCTGCCCAAGGTGATTAAAGAAAAATGTTGATTCTAATGGGAAAAACCTGAGCTATCCAGAAAGCCAGCTGCCCAAAATAATGCAACCCTAGCATGAGCTGCGGCTTCACAGCACTCCCCTTTTAACTTCTTGACATCTTTTTTTCCTTTGAGCCATCAAAATGAAATGTGGAGATGAAAAGATGTTGTAAATATACTTCCCTCATGTAGCACCTCTTCCTCAGTCACCTGGAACATGTTTGCCTAGTGTGACAATAAACAGTCCAGATTGTCTAACTCATGAGAAACAGCCATGTCACAATCACAGTGATTTGTTTAAAGAATCATGCCCGCTGCATAATTAGCCTATAGGTCACCATCTGTCTCTAAGTCCTCATAAAACTAACCATATGTTGTTTTCGTCAATGGTTGAACTAGAAGTAACATAGACCCTTCTGTAAGAAAAATGCTACACGTTTCTTGTGGAGAAGGGGGCATTAGGGGGACATTTACTTCTCAGTTACTATCATATTTCCCTTTTGTTTAAAAAAAATTTATTTTGTTCTGTTCATGCTTTGCCCATGGCTACAAATCCAAGCAACACCAATAATTTCTAGAAATTTCTGAAGGGGACTCTTATTGGAGACACTGGGTGAACAGATGGAGCTCCAGAATTTCATCTCTCCCCTCTAGTTTGACTTGGTGTTATCAAGAGAAACACACACAAGCAAATACATCGGATAAGCACTTCTTCCGATCTATTATCTATGGCATTTAAAAGATGCCAAGTCACAAGATGTCAACTTTAAAATCAGAGTAACCCCGCCCTAAAGTAGATAATAACTACAAATTTAAATCTTCGTTGGTAACAGTATGAAAACTGTCATCTAATACTTTTTTGATTCATGAGAGCAAGAATTCTCAAACTGTTCAGAACTAATCTTCGCATATCACCCACCAAGGACTAAACAATCTTAGTAAGAAGCAGAAGTACAAAATGTTCTAGATTTTAGTTTGGTTTAGTTTATTTTTAAAGAAAATATGAGTAAACATTTTCCCAAAAATGTGCACACAGTTTATCATTATCCGATAGGGAACACTAAAACATTTAGGTAACTTAAGAACATTAGTATCTCAGAAGTGGGTCATTGTCACTGCTGCTTTGACCCTGAGAAACCAGTTCATCAACAAAGTTCCCTTAGGGCATTTGCAAAATTAATCTGATCCATGGTCTACAGATTCAAGCCAAAACTCTATTTACAAAACTGGCCACAACATCATCCTTTTAAAAAGCCCAAGAGTTTCCTACAAGGCTAACAATTCCACTTGGGCTAAGGAATTTTTTTTTAATTCATATTTTCCTTTCATTTAAATAGTTTTTTTAACATCACACTGATATTCCTTTCTTTTTTTCCATTTCAGATTAATAGTAGGGTACAAATTTTAGGTTACATTGTTTTTGTTCCTAAGGTAAAGTTCAAGTTGTAGTTGAGCCCTTCACCCAGGAGGTGTGCTGAACACACATTGTGCACATCAGGTGATCACCGGCCAATCACCCTCCCTTCTCCCCCTCCACTCGCCCTCTTCACACCTCCCTCCTCACTAGAGTGCACTGTGTTTTTCTTTCATGTGGGCATGTAATTGTTTATATATTGGTTTCATATTAATATTGAGTACACTGGACACTTGCTTTTCCGTTCTTGTGATACTTTACTAAGAAGAATGTGTTTAAACTCCATCCAGGTAAATACAAAAGATACAAAGTCTCTCTCTTTTCTTATGATTGAATAGTACTCCACAGGATACATTACACCACCGTTTGCTAATCCATTCATGGGTTCATCAGGATTTGGGTTGCCTCTACATCTTGGCAATTATGAATTAAGCTGCAATACTGGGAAAATATCTGTTGAACTGAATTGAATGGTAAAGAAGGGAAATTTTAACTTTCCAGATCTCTTGCCTCATGAATCTTTAACCTTTGTCACCAAAAATAGCCAACCTTTCAAATTTTAAAGGTTTAGCACATCATAGTACACCTACATAGCGAAAGTGAATTACATTTCTTTACTTTTTTCTACACTTACAGTGAGTGGCGAGGAGGGTTCTTCCTTACGGAGTTTCAGTCAAAGGCTCATTTTGCCTTCTGCACGCTTCATTCTCACACACATGTAAAATAAGACTAATTCTTCCAGGATTATGAGGCCACTATCCCTCAGAGATCTTAAATATTCTCCCAGAGATCTCTTTAACTTAAGGTACTTTAGGAGGCTAGGCCTTATAATGACATTTCCAGTAGAACAGGGCCTCGATAAGCTTTAGCACAAGCTATGGCGGTTTGGGTGGTTTATCTGGGTGGCCCTCAAGCCGCCTCCCCCAGTGTCCTAGTGCGTCACAATGAAAAGAAACAGCAGTGGGATGGAAGGAAAAGAGGCTGACCTGGCTTCCAGACCTGGCTGTACCCTACTTTCAATGCTGGTTTCACCTTTCTAAAAAAAAAATATGCCATCTCCTCGTTCTTATTCAAGGTAACCATACTATTACATAAAGGTACAAAGATGGTCTAGCCAAGGACTGAACCCCGAAAGACACACAATGAGCAGCGGCTTTACTAAAGAAGTCAGGCACTGTTTTCCCAGTGAAGCCTGCTTTTTGTTTTGTTTTTTTTTTTTGAGACAGAGCCTCAAGCTGTCACCCTGGATAGAGTGCTGTGGCATCATAGCTCACAGCTACCTCCAATTCCTGGGCTCAAGCAAGTCTCCTGCCTTTGCCTCCCAAGTAGCTGGGACTACAGGCCCCCGCCACAATGCCCGGCCATTTTCTGGTTGCAGCCGTCATTGTTGTCTGGCGGGCCGGCCTGGATTTGAACCCGCCAGCTCAGGTGTACGTGGCTGGCGCCTTAGCCTGTTGATCTACAGGTGCCGAGCCAGAAGCTTGCTTTTTGTAATCATGTTAAAATGGTTTCTGCCCACTGTCCAGTGCATTTAAGTACATCTAAATAAAAAGGGCCTGTGGCTCAGTGAGTAGGGCACTGGTCACATATATGAGGGTGGCGAGTTCGAACCTGGCCCCGGCCAAACTACAACAAAAAACAGCTGGCGCAAAAAGAAAATAGGGCACCATGAAGACTTAGAGCTACCCAGGTGAAGACAGTGGAAGCTAGAATGTTCTGGAACCAAGAAAAAACACGGGCCGGGGGACGGGCTGCTGAGAGGTGCAAACCCAGCATTCAGGGAGCTTCAAAATCCCTCTGCAAAGATCAGCTCAGAACACGGGAAAGCTCATGAGGTAACAGCACACATTTGAAAATAAAGCACAAACTAAACATGAAAAGGTGGGAGACATATACACAAATATTTGGAAAACACAAAAATATGGAGAATTATTTTAAAATACATAAACTACTAAGGATAATCACTATTCACCCACACTCTGTCTCAGACAGACTTTCTAAATTGTTGCCAAAGACATGAGCACATAGTAAGTGTAAAATGGGGTAGGGAAGTTGGTTTTTGAAGTGCCCGTAGTCAGTCCCTTCTCAGCGAGACAATTTAAATGCTAATCCTTCAGATCTAAGCTCTTCCATATACATACTACCTGAGCAGTGTAAGCCCCCAAGGGAACACTGTCGCCAGGACATTCTGCTTAGTTTCTTCTAATTCTGCTAAGTGTCTGTGATAACTTACTGGGTGATTTTACCAGCCAAAGCCATTGCTGTTTATCAAGGAGTTTCTTTTCTTCAAGTTAGAAAAGATCAGGAATAATTTATCAGCTCTTTCACATTTTGATTGACACCACCAACAAAGTCTCATGATTAAAAAAGGGGAGGGTTTCCATAAATAATCAACATCTCACACAATATTCTGGAAACTTTATCTCTTTTATCAGAAACTTCCCACCCATCTGCCCCAAAAGACAAAAATAAAAAGGTTATTTTATTAACCTTCTCTGGCTCTGAAGGCCTAGACTATTCTATTGCCTTCGAGATATTCATAATATTTACAAGATTACAAAAAAAAATCCATTTCGTATTTCTCTCTCAATTTATATATACAAACCACTTCTGCGATGTTATTAAAACTTCAAATTTTCCAATTAACTCAAAATCAACCTGCAATGCTACCAAACTTATTTAAAGTTGTGTTGTCAAGTGCACAACATCCATAAATTCTGCCTTTTTATAAAAGGGAAATAAAAATAACCCAGCTGCACATCAACCAAATTAGACTATCTGAACATGTTGATTAGCTTTAATTATCTACACACTTTGATTTAAAAAATGTCAAAACCAATAATTTTTTAGTAAAAACCTACTTAGTACATTTCAGTAAGTCTCCTCTCCTGGTATTCATGGAAATAGAAAATAGAATTGTTTTATATTCTGCTTAAAATAAAAGCCAAAATCTAAAACTCAATTTGAAAAGAGAATAAATTCTTCATGCTTCTGTCTTTCCCATATTTCTGCTAACACAGAAACCAGCAGCAGCGCCATCCCTGCTTTCAACCTCAACAACTCACACGTTATGTTTAAGAAGTCACTGATGTTCTAATTTAAAATGTTTACTGCACTTAAAGATTTCCGAGAAACATGCCAACCAGAATCCTTAATTGTTTTCCCCTGGAACCTCCAAGTCCTCTGATCACCTGCCTTCTTTCAGCCCAGAGATCTCTGCTGCTGCAAAATGCACACTTTTTGCAAATACAGCGCTGCTTTGCAAATGACATCCAGCACACTGTCTATATCACACAGCAATGTCAATTTGCCCAAAACTTAGCCTGTGTTAACTATCCGGGTCCATTCATTTGGGGCCTGCACTGAACAATCTTAGGCATTTGACAGGAGAGTTAGCAGGCAGACAGAAGAAATGATGAAGTACTAAGGAAAACCAGATTACCCCCAGAACAAAAGAGAAGCCATGTCTCATGGCATTTGGGAGCACTGGCCCTGAGTTCAACTTCCTCAGCCCAAATCCAGTCCTGCTGTTCTCTGGCTGTCTGAGTAGTGACTTTATGGCTCTAGAAATGGAGATACGCATAGTGCTCATTCTCAGGGTGTTTGTAATGATGAAAAGAGATACTGAAAGGAGGTAAAATACCTGACGTCCCCAGCACGACGCCCAAAACATGATGAACACTTTAACTATCAGCTGCTTTTAGAGACCTGTTCACCAATTTGGAACCAAGAATGCCCCCAGAGATTAAAGGTTATTAGTTACACCTTTTGGAGGAGCTGGCAGCATCACATCAGATCACGAGATTCAACACACATCCTGGCTTTGGCACTTATTAATTCTGGAGAGTTAATTAGAAAGTGAAATTTATCTTAGGAAAGGAATGCAAACAGTTACGCAGAATTAATCAATTATGCAAAACTGTGTGGTCTGAAGGCAGCCCCAAGTCTCACAGGACCGCCCCTTGAGACATGAACTTTTACAACACAAGCTGGAAACCCCATCACCTTTATCCCTGCAGAGCCCACACAGCTGTGAAGGAATTCATTCACGGTACCTCCAAATATAAAGAAATGTAATCCTAGAATGATTTCAGTTCGTCTATTCAAAGATGAGTTCTCCTCTTAGCTCTACCCCGAATAATTCCTTCTGGACCTTTTTCCTTCTTTCAATCAGTATTTATCTGTATTTCTCACATGCCAGACCCTGTGCAAATTGTTCAGCACTATTCTCCTAGATGGACAGTGCCATCCTCTTCCTTCCAGATCCAAACCAAACTCCCCCCTCCTCCCCTGTCCTCCCAACAATCTCCAGAATCCTTTCTTCTAAGTTGCATCTGACACTTGCCTTAAGCACCGTACCTCTCCTACACAAACCAGCTGATAGCTTCTAGGGGGTCACGATGGTCTATTTTTCACTTGCGTATGTCCCACAACATTGTACCAGTCTATGCTTTTTTTCTTTCATTCCTTTTTTTTTTTTTTTTTTTTTGAGACAGACTCTCACTCCATCACCCAGGCTAGAGTGCTGTGCTCAGCCTAGCTCACAATAACCTTAAACTCCTGGGCTCAAATGATCCTTCTGCCTCAGCCTCCCAACTGACAGACACTACAGGTGCCTACTACAACACCCCGCTAATTTTTCTATTTTTACTAGAGACAGAGTCTTCCTCTTGCTCAAGCTGGTCTTCAACTCCGGAGCTGAAGCGATCCTACCGCCTGGGCTTCCCAGAGTGCTAGGATTACAGGCATGAGCCACGTGCTCAACCTGTCCCATGTTCTTTAATACATGAATAAATATCCCTGATATTGTTACTAAGGAAATAGGAGGCAGATGGATGGAGTGAGTAGGGGTAGCTCTCCTCCACACAAAGCTGTTAGAGCAGAGCAGCTGCCGTCCACAGGTCCCAGAAAGGGCTCTGCCACCTGCAGCACAACATCCACGCCACCCTCCATCTCCAGGGTGCTCCCTGGTGAAGAGTTCCCAGCTTCACTTTGGCATTTTCCACCATCCTCAAACACGCTCTTCCTCCTCTATCAGAACAACCATAAAACTCCACCTAAGGAAGAGAAACAATTCTCTGTCTCCACAAGCCGATACCCAAGTGCAGCATTTCATCATGAACCAAGAGCAAGTCAAATGTCTGGGGCCCTGAACCACCGAATAAGCTGAGAGGGTTCATATCAACCCACACAACTGAACAGAAAGGATTTGTGATTCTGTTTTTAAAAAGAGGGAGCGACAGAGAAAAAATGCTGAGTAAAAGAATGTTTAACCAAAGGCCAGGGCTCCATTTTCTGTTAAATTTGATTATTTTTTAACCACTTCTTCGAAATAACATTGTTATTAGTCTTCCCACTAAAACTGTAAGATAACAAGGCAGACAAGAAAACTGCATTACAAGAATGTGCTTCAGCATTAAAGCTTTCACACACAGCTATCACTTCCCATTACCAATCCTGCTTTTAAGAGTTTCTCTAATCCCAGCTATCTTCGGCAGCATCAAGACAGCATTTAGCCTTATCTATGGAAGGCATAGGCTCCTAACTTGTTTATTCAAGTCAATTCTTTATAAACAATGTGCAAGATAGACACAAAAAGAGAACAGCAAATAATTTGTCCCAATTATTATGCAAAATGTTAACATGAACTTCTAGGTGAAATTATTCACACATTTGTATTAGATGCCAAATAAAGATGTTTAAGACCCTACAGATCCAAAAGATTGTTTAAGTCATCCTTTAAAAGAATTAACATGTCATACATATGATGAATGACTAGAATAATATCTGCTCCGTGACATTTTAATGGCACACAAGAGCATTTTTTTTTCCATTGACAATTCTTTCCAGGTTTTCCTTTAGGAAAAAACTTCCATACCTGTTTGTCAAGAGAAAATAGAAATGTTAGTTGAAACCAACATTTCCATTACCCTCCTTAAGTTAATAAAATAAGCTCTTGCTCATCACAATTATAAACACACACATGTTTTATGTAGGTTTCACATGCTAAAGTCTCTGACTATTGTAGGTCATGGCCACCCACTCTTATCAGGCGAGTGCAAATGGGGGCGGATGACGTGACAGCACGCTCAAGTCTCTCTGACCCCAACCAGACAGTTCATGGAAACATCATCTATCTCAACTGCTTGATTCCAGGGAGGCTGAGCTGTGCAGCTGACCTTTTATTCTCATATAGACTGTGGAAAGATTATGAGGGTAAAATTACCCTGGGCTCCGATTTCCAGGGTAGATTAGAAGCCGCATCTACACTGATCCTCGCCGGGAAGTCTCACAGTCCAGCCTGGACAAGGCCACCGGGACAAACGTCCAGGAGAAGCGGACAGCACCAGAAAGACAATGACAGTAAAGTCTAACGTGGAAAGTGCAAGATAACAAACAATTAACATAACTAGGCACGCCGTCTAATCCATTCAGAAAGAGGGTTATTGATTTGATTTTTTAAATCAAACCACATAATTTTTCATAATTTATTATGAAATCTTAATATAAAAAACATGAAACTCAAAAATGAGAAAACTGCCACTTAAGAATATGCACAGTGTCATCCAGGGGGAGACTGGTATGGGAAGACGAGAACTTCCCCTCTGCTTCTCTCAGGCAGGGCCCGCGACAGACGAGGCCAACTAACATAATCTGATTCCTGCAGGATTTTCCATCTCCGATTTCTGCGGAAAACAAAAGATGCCAGCCAGATCGCCACTGCCTCCTCTTCTCCAGTCCCTCCTGTTTTGGTCAAAGTGAATTACTCTAATCTGGAAGTACAAGTCGACCATTAGAAACCCCACAACCAATAAAAAGGACAAAAAAAAAAAATCTAACTGGAACCATTTGTTGGCACTGAGAGGCCCACCATGCTCTGATATAAAAACAAGTAGTTGTTTGAGGGGACTTCCGCCTTACTTGGTTTTCATTTTCTTAGATTTGTGCAGAATAAGTAAGATCTTTTAATACCAGACAACAAAAACATGTAAATGATAAAAAACGAGAAAGCCACTCGGAGCACAGGGTAAAGTAGCTGAGGGCAGGAGACTTGGCTGAGAACCAAACTGCTTAGAGAGGAAAAGCTCCATCTCAGAACTCCATCCTTTCTACAACTTTTTACTTCTATAACCCAGGTGATTATCAGTAGCAGACGTCAAAATGTGTAATTAGAGTCGGGAAGGGTAAAAATCACCCTCAGGAAATCCGACGCCTCTCAGCACTTTCTAGACCCTCCTGTCTTTTGGGCAACTCTGTTCTTTCCCCCTGTCCTTTCATCTCAGTCTTGATCCCTCTGCAGGGCATTAATTACCCTGTCACATTACCCCACAAAATAACAAAAATAACACAATGCAATAACATCCAAAATGGATCAATTTTTTATTTATTGTATTAACTTAATATTCTGTAATTGCACCGTTAGTGACTATTTTGCTGCACATTAAAAAGAAAAAGGTAACTCTTTCCCTTTATCTTTGGCTTAACTTTGTTGTTTTTAAAAAAGCACTGGAAATATTTCAAAGTAACCTGTGCAGCCAGTAATTTGCTCCTAAATATCATTTTTGTCTAAGATACTTACTGCATGAAACCAAATTATACTATTTTTCACAAGAATGACTAGAAGTTGAGGTCACGTAGGGGCCCAGAAGATATCAGTTCAGTGGCTGACCAGGATGTTGAGCCATAACCACTAATAATCTGGCTCAAACTATGATTCTGTCTAGGACTAAGTTCAAACAGAACTGCAAGGAAAGCAAAGGGCCACTAGATACTAAGAAACAAAATGAGATGAAAAGACCTGCAGGGGAGATTTGCTTTCCATTCTGCACATGTTGACTTGGCACAGAACTGGGCACAAATCTCACCCATCCCCAGGAAGCCTGCTGTGACTGCCTTGTGATTGCAAAGCTGGGCTTAAAATTACAAATCTCAAGGCAACAGTTCTGCAGAACAATTTTTTGAGGAGTTTCCCAAGCTGCTTGTAAAATAAAATCCAAGCTATCTGTCCAATAGTTTATTTTCCACCTCACGGAAATTCTGAGATGGAGTCACACAGTAGGCTCTTCACACTGAGGCCTTCTAATGCTAATCCCTACATTGTAATCAGCACCCGGTTTGTTACACTGCAAGCTCCCTCGACGCAGGGATTATGGCTGACTTTATTGTATCAAAGCACTAGTCACTGGAATGAAGAAAAATGTGAGGCGGCACCTATAGCTCAGTGGGTAGGGCGCCGATCATATACACCTGAAGGCTGGAGGGTTCGAATCCAGCCTGGGCCAGCTAAACAACAATGACAACTGCAACAAAAAAATAGCCAGGCATTGCGGCGGGCACCTATAGTCCCAGCTACTTGGGAGGCTAAGGCAAGAGAATTGCCTAAACCCAGAGTTTGAGGTTGCTATGAGCTGTGACTCCATGGAACTCTACCGAGGGTGACATAGTAAGACTCTGTCTCAATAAATAAATAAATAAAGATAAATAAACGTAGGCTTGGTGCCTGTAGCACAGTGGTTATGGTGCCAGCCACATACACCCAGACTGGCGGGTTCAAATCCAGCTCAAGCCAGCTAAACAACAATGACAACTGCAACGAAAATGTAGTCAGGCATTGTGGCGGGTGCCTGTAGTCCCAGCTACTTGGGAGGCTGAGGTAAGAGAACCACTTAAGCCAAAGAGTTTGAGGTTCCTGTGAGCTGTGACACCACAGTACTCTACCAAGGATGACATATGTCTCAAAAAAAAAACAAAAAAAAGAAAGAAAGAAATTAAAAAAAGAAAAATGTGCATGGTAACCTGTACCCCCCAAAAGATGCAAAATAGTGACTACAAATTGTTAATTCCCTTTGGGAAACAAAGAGCAAAACATACTCCTTGGTACCTTATAAAAAGGTTGGGGGGGGGGGACAGAATGACTCATACTTAGAAAATAGAATGTTGTATTTATCTACAAATCACTCACCTCTTACCTCAATATCCCCCAACCCAACTTCAGTTTGTCAACTGAAATAACTCAAAGGCAAAGTGGGATGGAAGTCAAAATCCTTTATGTGATTCCTTTTTTTTCCTACTTCATTTTACCAAATTACTCTTAGATTTTCACTTTTATTCTGAACCCTCAAGTATAATTTTCCTTCATTTGCCTCCCCATTAGGCCCACTTATCTAAAACCTTTCTTATATCAATAATCTCTAACAGGCAAAACCGTGATTTCATTTTGATGATTAAGAGGAGGAAGAAACTTAGCCCCGGGGTCCTGACCAATTTCAAGTTGGTAAAAGAGGAGGTGGGGAAGGCTGGGTGGAAGCTAGAGCTGGTAAGCTCAGACAGCAGAAAGACGAGGGCTAAATCCTGCTGATCACTTCACTGTATGACCCTGGCCATGAGGCTGAGCTTCACAGCATCAGTTTCCTCATCAGTGGTTTGGAAACACACAGCCAGTCCAGCCTTACTGAGTAAGAAAAAGGAGTAAGTGACAAAACATATGCAAAGCTTGTGAACCTGCTGTTGATATTATCCATCGCCTCCTCACTTCTTCCCGCCTGACCTCCACTACACGGTCAATGTACGTTTTTGAGGGGTATTTATATACACAGACTTTAGAACTTTCCCATACTTGCCCCCGGTGCCTCAACACCACTTCCAATCTCAAATAACTGTCTGAACCAAAGGCCATGGGACTCTACTATACCCTCTGGCACCACAGCCTGGTTTGAGAAAAATGAAAAGTGAGCCTTACAAGAACTTCTGAATTATTCTTACTATAATAAGCAAACCTGAATAGCACCATCTTATGAGAAAATTATTCAATCATTCTCATGATATGCAAGCAGTCAATATGCACATCTTTATATTTTAAAAATACTGACTAAGCCTATATGCCTACATATTGCCAAGGCTGAAAATTACATATAATACTCAATTCTGCTTCCCAAGCACCTTCATAGTACACAGCACTTAATGGAAACTCACTAACTGTTGAATGGATGAACAAACAAATACACCGTCAGTGCTTAAGCCAGCTGGAAAGAAAACATATTTACAAATGACTTGCAAATATCTCATATACAGTTCCTACTTTTATGTGCAGACTTTCCACTTCAAAGTCCTGAGCAACATCCTATATTTAAAAAACTATTTCCTTGCTAAAAGTCTTTTTTCAAAGATTCTGATTGCCTCAGGCTAACTTGTACCTATGTTTTTAAGAGGAAAAGGTCTAAAAGACATTTTCTCACCTCAAGATATGGGTCTGTCCCCACCACAAAGCATGGCAAAAGGAACTTCAGAAATGACAGAGTAACCAAGAGACTCAACGGCGCCTTCTCATTCAAAGAGCATTTTTGACAAGTTATCCTCAGAGCAGGTTCCAGACTCCATCTAAGTTCTTCTATTTCCAACAGATACCCAGTAAGAAGGAACTTAAAACTTGAGGATACATTGCCTCCTCCTTCCACAGTTTCCTACGCAAGCTGACTTATGGTCAGCTTCAAGGGAAGAGCATTCTTCTCACAATTCCTTCACCCAGCTTTACCTCTGACAGACTTCAGAGCAAATAACGAATTGGGTCAGGTATGGTGCTGAAAAAGCATTAGACTTGAAGTCAAGAAACCGGATTTCTAGTCCACACTCTGCCTCAAACCAAATGTGTACTTTGGCAATTTTTCTTACCTCTCTGGGTGCCAATCTCCTCAACTATGAAAGAAATTATAGAAAATCACTAAGCTTCCCCATCCACCAGGATTTGCTGACTACACATTCAGGTTAGAAGATGGGCCCATTCTGCTCTCTAGCTATTGGTGAAACCCAATTTTTAAATCTTGGTTCTCAATATTTTGAAAAGTCGGCCCGAAAAAATAAGACCTCATCCATCAATATGAGGGAACCAGTGCTATTAAACAAAGCAACAAGAGAGTCAAGCTTCTCTACTGGTAGATCTGAAATTCAGTGTCAATTGGTGTTGCCAAGTGCATCTGGAAAGTTCTTCTGTAAGAACAGTCTGAAGTTATAAGAGACCATACTATTATCTTCTTACTAAATCTATAAAACCACTTTCAATTGATTTAAAATAGTATTTTGAAAATGTTACCAGGATAATACATCTCTCTCATGTTTTTCTCCTTCCTCTCTTGTTTCTACTAACCACTGGAGACATTTTGGAAAAATTCAACCTTTCCCCATTAACTGCCTTCTCAGTGTGAAGAAACCAGACTGCAGATTTGCTGCAGGCCTCATGCAATTTCTGAGGCACAGTATCGTTTCCAAGGTAACAAGTGTTTTCTTAAAAGGCACTGATAGGTCCAGGTCTAGCACATTTGATATGTAGATGAACTAGGTCACTCAGTAGTATTTCACTAATAAGCAAGATGATAGATTAAACCCTTCTGTTCTTTTTTTCTTCATTTATACCAGAAGGAATTTATTTGGAGCTTTTACAGCAGACATAATGATTCTCCTTTGGCAATGTGGTTTCCAAAATACAAAACTCCAAAGAGAGTTTTGTTACAGTTAATCAAGCGAAAAGCAGCTTCTGTTGAGAAAGTCTTAAATGGAGAAAGGAAAAGGGGTCCTGAAGCACTGCATCTAATCTAGACACTTGTTTTTGCAGTTGCCTACAGATAACAAACAATGGCCCAGCACATGCACCCCTGCCAACTCTTCTCACAGCCAGAGTTAGAATTCCCATTCTCCTCTTCCCACCACTCCAGCGGCAGGCACAAGAAGCTCACAGTTCTGAGCTGGAGGAGTGGCCTTGGCTTCCAAATGGAAAATGGGCGCCAAAGAGGTGGTGCCCTATCCTGCCCCCTGGACAAAGGCAGGGAATTGAGTTGCACTGGCAGTTGGGAGGCAGAGGGGCCCACAAGCCATGGGTGATGGCCGGGGGAGAGCAGCTTTTCCTGCAACAGACGTCCCCTGATGGCCAGTGTTTCCCAGCCTGCCTTCAAGAAAAGTAAGGGAAGCCAAAGAGAATTTATAACACTGTAGTAACAAAAACAAAAAGATGCTCCGGGGGGCCGTGAGCAGAGATGATGAAGGAACACTGTGTGTACCAGTGATCCAATTAGAGAGCCCAGCTTGGCACAGGCCGGGCGAGGCTCCCACTAAGAGAGGCCTGAGTACCCAAGCATCCTGATTTCTGGTGTTCTTAGTTGCAAACAAAGATCCTTTGTGTTTTCCTGGGCAGCTATGCTGCCAATTTGTCTCACACCTTCCAAAGAAGCTTAATTGTTAGTCTCTTCCTTCCCTGTCTGCCTTTTTCTCAGCTCCATGAAGAGTAAACATGTATTTCACTACCCTAAAGAAGGTAGGAAGGGGTGGGGAAGACACACAAGCCTGAGACTGGAACTCTTCTCATCCAGATCCCAGCAAAGCAAGGCGCAGACCAGCCCCATAAAGACCATGGCACTTGGGCGGTGTTTGTGGCTCAAGAAGTAGGGCACTGGCCCCATATACGGAGGGTGGCGGGTTTGAGCCCAGCCCTAGCCAAAAACTGCAACAAAAAACAAAACAAACAAACAAAAAAACCCATGGCACTTGGACCTGTGGCCATGAGGCCCGTCCATTTTCAATTTTCTATTACAATAATAACCAGCCACTTGGTCATTTTTCCCTGAAGGTGTTACCTACACTTCTAGCTTTGACTTCTTCCCTGAAACCCTTCTCCAGATGTCCTCCTGCCCTGCACGGTCCATTCTGCAAATTGGATATTCTTTGTTACACTTCTGAGAGTCTCTCATTTTCCCATTTTGTAAAAGTGGTCATGTCTCAGAAACTTAAAATGGAAATAACTTCATCATGGGCTGCAGGATGAAAAAGAATAAAATAAAATGAAAAAGTGTTAGGCACCCAAGACATCTCTGAGCATGTTAAATGTCACGTGAATGGAGACTGAAATATGTTTCTACCATGTCTTTACTAAGTAAAGAAAGGTGTGTTAATGTCAATTAAAAAAATTAACAACCTCTCTTTCTGTTCCTAAGTCTGTTACTTTTGAAAAAGAAATTTTTAAATCACCACTCTCTGTTTTTCAAAGAATCTCTTCTCTGGTCTCTTGCTTTAAACACATTTAATATAATTTCTTCCCTCTTCCCAGAGGCCCTTCAATTTATTTCCACTCACTATTGTAAAAATCTTCCTGTTTTCCCATCATTCTCAATGATTCAAAATAAAAGAGAAAGATAATAAGATTAAACAATGGAAAAAGGAAGCCAAAGAAAATCCAGTTATGATATTCACAGAGATAAGCTTGCCCTCCGGCATGTTTATCTGTCCTAAAAGAGCTTCACCAAAGAGAAATTCGAGCTCTACAATAATTTGTGGGCTCCTGGAAGGCATCAAGTGTTTCTCTAACGTGAATGTTGAAATAACATTGCTGAGTTTATATTTAATAAGATCTTACATTTGTAGAGACTTCATTTATAACATATCATTTTACTCTTTTGATAAAAGGAGTAAAACCCTAGAAAGTTAGCTATAACTTAAACTACTATGATTACGTTCTGCAAGTGAGAAAACTGAGGCCCACAGAAGGTAAGAGACCTGGAGAGTGGTATACATCTAGAAGGTGGCAGTGCTGACCAGAATCCACACCCCTGACTCCTAGTTCAAGGCTCTTTCTGCAACATCTTCCTCGTTGTTGCTCTCTAGTGGAAAGAAAGTCACCTTGGATTGGTGCCTGCTGCAAACAAGACCTAGGTTATCCTTAAGGCCAGACAGCTGTCCACCACCACATTGTGAATTCCTGTCCAGCAAGCACAGTCAGCATATTAGGGTGGGGTGAGCACATATTTGCATTATAATATTTCTTATGGATCAATTAATCTCCTGGAACTAAGACTAATCCTGGTCTAGAAGCACAACTGAGACTCCAAATTTAAGTGTTTAACTGCTGGGTCACTAGCCTGAACTTAGAGAAGAGGCCGGAAATACTCCCATGGCTTTCGCTTAAGGCCTCTGATGATGGCTCTCACAGACAAAGGAAAGAGTGAAAGGGCAATTACCAGGGACTTTAATTCCCTATAAACACCAATCTGGAGTAACTGATGAAGGGGTGAGGGGTGCCTTTCTTTCCTCCTTAGCAGGATTTCTTTACATTAGCTGGATAATTGCTTCCCTTCTCCAAACTGCCTACTCCAGTGTTTTTCAACCTTTTATTTCACAGCACACTTGAGCCTATAGTGAAACTTTCGTGGCACACTTAAATTATGTTGATCAAAAAAAAAAAAGTTTACAAAAAAGAAAAAAAAAGAATTGCTTTGCACAGTTGCTTTGAACTTCTTTCGAAAATAATTTAATTAATGATCTTTAAAAATTTTTGCAGCACACTGGTTGAAAATCATTGTCTAGCCCCACAACCGGGAACTAGCATGTGGGAGACACACAGATTACTAGAATTAGGCTCAAAACGGAAACACCAATAACCTAAGTAAGATTTCTACAAATACTGTACCAGGGCACAAACATTGTCATTACCTTGTGTTAATGAAAACCATTTTCTCTGACCAACATGTAAAATGTTGGTGCAGAACAAACTGCATCTTCTATCTGCTGTTGCGATGTCAGCAGACGTTTGTCATGGGAATTTCACTATGAAAGGTAGGGGAGGAGGTTTCTCCCCCTTTCTCTATTTTTAAAAATCTGCTGAGTTATTTCAATAGCACATTAAGCTCCATTTGTGCAGTCACACCCTCTCACCCCTGTGCTGCGATCACAGGCAACCAGTCTCTGATGATCAGATTGGCTTTCAGCATCCTGGCCAGCTGTATGCAATTCCAGCCATATTGCTCCATACTATAAAGGCAAGACAGACCACACAGACCAGGAAATGAAGGTGCATCATTTCTATCTCAAAAGGTACCATGTTAACAAAAATTTAGCAGATGGTATCAAACTCTTGTGCCCAGATTCTCATCAGTCAAGTAATTTGCACAATGAATACACTGTCACTAGACACACATTTCCGTGGCACATAGCCGAGAGCCAGGAATGTGTCGAGCAAAGGAAGGAAGTGAACTCAGGTTTACCAAAGGCCTGTTATGTGCTGGGCATAACACCTATCATTGCCACTTATTTCATCTCATCTCCTTTTCCAGAAAACTCTATAAAGTAGATATTCTCATCTTTTAGATGAAGAAAATAATGCTCAAGAGATGAGTTAACTCAGCCCAAGGTCAGAGTGCTGATCAGTGTCATGACCTGAACACAGGTCAGTGAACTCCAAGGCTAGTGTAATTTCTGTTCATTACCTTGAGGGTGACATATCTCCCTTTAGCCTGGTTACTGGAATTAAGAGAGTTGGAATTGATCTTGAAGAAGCTTAGGCAGAATTGCCTGTGATCTAATCTGCTTCTGTCAAGACAGGCCAACTCTCGCAATGCAGTTGAACCTGGTCTTGGACTCCAACATACCGCCTAGATGAACAGACCTCCCTCTTCTCTGGAAAATTCAGTAACCCATCCTAAACTACTTCAACTCATGTTTTACATCCCAAACATACAAGATACTGATATCTCCAGGTACTTAACTCTCTCTAATTTGGGCTTTATTAAATTTAAGTTCATCTTGACAAGGTAACTATGAAATTTCGAGATCTTAAACCAAGAGTTCGTCAACTGACTGAGTCTCCAATTAACCATCCCTCCATGCAGAGACCTGAGAAGGCAAGTAGGAACACACATTTTAGGTAACTCAGTAGACCTCAAAGACTAGTGTGTACATTAAGCCAGAAATTAATTTCTCTACCTCTTTATCCCTGATCAAAGCCCATAGAAACTAGCAACGCTGCTCCGCTAGACTTCTCCTAAATTTTATGTGCCATGTCCATTAATTTCAGGTAAGAGAGAGGGTCAGAGTTCCTCAGTTCAAAGGCTAGAGCAACAGGAACTTAAGAGTTACTGAACATGAAAGATGCAGGACAAAAGGAAAATATGCCAGAAAGTCATTCTGTTCTGCTGTTATTTATACTCCTCAAACAATAAAGGTGCAAAGTTTGCCAAAGAGCTACAGGAAAAACCTGTCAAAACATACACTTCTAAAAGTTTCCAAAAGCTTTCTGAAAAACACATAACCAAAAAGTCTGTTTGGAAATAATCGAAATGAACTAGTAATATAAAAGTGAGAATAATTTCTAATTGCATGCAAATTATAATCTAAAAAGCCTTTTTTTTTTGAGATAGTCCCACTCTATCACCTTGGAGTGCCATGGCATCATCATAGCTCACAGCAACCTCAAACTCTTGGGCTCAGCCTCCCAAGTAGCTGGGACTACAGGTGCCCACAATGCCTGGCTAGTTTTTCTACTTTTAGTAGAGATGGAGTCTCACTCTTCCTCAGGTTGTTCTGAAATCCTGAGCTCCCGTGATCCACCCACTTTTGGCCTCCCAGAGTGGTAGGATTACAGGTGTGAGCAACTGCACCCAGCCTAAAAAGCCATTTTTAAATTGGCCTTTTGAAACATGAAAAGTAATTATCCATCTATTAGAAGAAAGAAGGTCACAGCTAGCAGTAAAATTTACAAGAACTGTCACAAATGTCTTTGTTTTGTAACAAAAACTATTTTTAAAAAATATAGTTTGAAGTATAATTAAAAGACATTCATTTTACAAGCATAGTTAAGTGTTTTGACAAATGCATACTTCTATGTAACCATCCCTACAATCAAGATATGGAACACACACACTACCCAAAAAAGTTCCCTTGTTAATTAACATCCCCCTGCCAAACACCAGACAACCACTGACCTGCTTTCTATACCTATAGACTAGTTTTGCCTGTTCCAGAACTATGCACCAACACTAGTGTCTAGTCCACCTTCAAAGCAATTTTAGAACTCTTTTTCTGGAATGACCATTAGAGCTGTCATCGTAAGAGGTCTGACGATTAAGCTCAGCAATGAAGTATACGGTACTTTTTCTAGGATGAGTTCATGAACTTAATTGTCTGACCGTCTCATACTATGTTTCTTCCTAAACATACAAACCTATAAGAAAGTTTAATTTATAAATTAGGTGCAGTAAGAGATTAACAATGACGAACAATAAAATAGAACGATTATAACAATATATGTACAGTAACAAAATATATCTGAATGTGGTCTCTCTCATTGTCAAAATATCTTATCATGTATAACATTTTTTGACCATGGTTGACCACATAGGAATTAAAGACCTGAAACCATAAAAATTCTAGAAGAGAACATAGGAAAAACTCTCCTGGACAAAGGCAAGTACAGCAACAACAAAAATACATAAATGGGATTCACTTAAACTAAAAAGTTTCTGCATAGTGAAGGAAATAAATAGATAACCTACACATCCAACAAAGAACTAATACCCAGAATCTACAAAGTACTCAAACAAATCAGCAAGAAAAAAACAAATAACCTCATTAAAAAGTCAGCAAAAGACATGAACAGAGTTTTTTTCTTTTTTTTTAAATACATGTATTTTATTGTTTCTTCATTACATTATTTCCCCCACCCTCACCCCTCAGTGGTAAGACAGAATTGATTTACAGAAAAGAATACAGAAAACACTAAAGCTCCTGGTAGAGGGAGAGAATTCAAGTGGGGAGAGAGAAGCTCTTTCCATTCCTCTCCCGGTCTTTCCCCGTCTCCTCCTTTAGGCCTTTAGTCTCAGGGTATA
>CAUYRH010072100.1:0-45824 GCA_963574655.1 Perodicticus potto
TAAGGCGCCAGCCACGTACACCTGAGCTGGCGGGTTCGAATCCAGCCCGGGCCCGCCAAACAACAATGACGGCTGCAACCAAAAAATGGCCGGGCGTTGTGGCGGGCACCTGTAGTCCCAGCTACTTGGGAGGCGGAGGCAGGAGACTCGCTTAAGCCCAGGAATTGGAGGTTGCTGTGAGCTGTGATGCCACAGCACTCTACCCAGGGTGACAGCTTGAGGCTCTGTCTCAAAAAAAAAAATATTAATGGCAAAACCAGTATCTTGAGCCCTCAGAACAGTGTCTTCTGGCCGGGACCCTCGGATGGCTGGGGACAGCCCTGAGAGGTGCGCTACCGCCAAGGGTGGTGTGTTCAAGCTGCTTTCTCTTCTGAGTCTGGGCCACACGTGAACCAGTGGTGAAGGATGGAAGGAGTATAATGTTTAAAACTAAAATTTTAAAGGAAAGGCTGCCTTTTAAATTTGTGGGGTTAGAAGTGTGTTATAGATGTGAATAGTGGGAAAGGAGATCTTTCAGAAGTTGATCTGGGCTTTTACCTCAATAAATTAAAAGGAAAAAATAATTTAAAAGAACATTAGAGTAAATTCAAAAGAGAAAACTTGCGAGAGGCCAAAGTGGCATGATGAAATCGGTCAGAGCGAGCGTGAGCAATTCCCAACTGGCTCTGTAAACAGATTTAAAAAATAGGTAAGTATCTGGTGACATAGGCCGAGAAGCGTCTTGGCAGGCACGAGTAACATTAGAATGAATCGGTAGGTCAGCATGGATGTAAATTCTAGTAGAATGTGATAGGCCGAGAAGCGTCTTGGCAGGCACGAGTAACATTAGGGTGAGTCTGCAGATCGGCATTCTAGGAGAATGTGATGGGTAGCTTTACTCAGTTGTCTTGAAAACAGACTCAAGGAGAAATTTGGTAGCAGGAGGGAAAATCTGACGGCTTTCAGAAAATATTTCCTTGTTGACAAGAACACCGAAATTAACCTAAGACAAAATAGAAAATCTAGATGAACAGTATTAGAAGCTGGCAGCAGAGGCACTCGCTGGTGGCGCAACGTCGTTTCCACATGAGGAAGCAGACAGGAAATCGTGTGTGAATCTTGCTTAAGAGCTGGTGAAGAGCCCACCCCAAACACCCAGCAAAGTAAAAAAAGTCATAACAGGTGGCTTCTCAGCTCTGTAAGCAGGAGTTTAGTGTTGGGAAACTGAGTTTGGTGTGGCCCATTAATAGGTCAGGTGGGAACTCACACATGATTACCCCAACAGATGCAGGAAAGATATTTGATAAATCCAGCACCCATCAGTGAGTTAAAGCAAAATAAATCTCCTGGAGGACGGGGCCTGGGCAGGTGCGTCCTCACCAGAGACAAACACACGGGGTCGGAAGGTCCTGTGGGGAGAAAAAGCAGCCCTGACAGGGCAGGAAGGAGACACGCGTCAGAATTCATCACTCACAGAACAGTGTCCAGAGCTGTGCCGGACAGGCCGCCCGACACTTCAGGCATGCAGAGTGTGGGCTGGTGTGTGCTGTGAAAAAATACCAGATGTCCCAGACAGCATGAAATATGTGAAGTATCTCATTAATTTTACATCCAGTATATGCTGAACTGGTGTTTCATACACTGAGTGAAATAAACTATGTACTATGTCCTCACCTTTCTATTTCTTTAAATGTGGCCACTAGAAAATTTAAAATAACGCACATGGCTACCTTGTATTTCTGTTGGTCTATGTTTTCACTTGAGAACCCAAAAGAATCCGCAGAAAACCCGAAGGGCCATAGTGGAGGCCTCTCACTGCAGGCAGCAGAAGTCATGGGCGGGCAGATGGGCGGGCATGGTCAGCAGGCCCACGACCTCCATCTGCCTTGTCTTTTCTGACTCTGCAGAAAGCCTGCACCACAGGATGTGTATTTGGCTACCATGTCCCTTCCCTGGGACGCTTCTGATTCTGTTGTCTCCTCCCCTGGGGTCTGTCCTGGCTCCCACATGGCCTGGCTTGGGACTGCTTCCCAAGGAGTCCCCTCCTGCTTTGCACATACCTTCCCTGCCAGGACTGTGGTCTGTGTCTGAGCCCACAACCTCTCGTGGCCCTGGCTTGGGCTCCCCTGTTGTCCCGGGTGCCAGGCTGTCTCAGGCCCCTTCTCCTGCCCAGGTCTTCCTTGGGCTGGACAGTCCCACCTCCGTTCCAGTGGGGAAGATGAGTCAATTAGGCTTTCTTGCCTGAAGGCCACAAGGTACCAGATTATATTGAGTAACTATGATCAAGCTGCAGGTACCTGTGATCTAAGTAATCGTCATTAGTGCTTGATTTGAACTCGTTGTTCTGGCCAATATCTAGGGCTCCAAGGCCTGCTGGGATGCGGACTTGGGATGGGTGAGGGAGACAAGCCTCTTATGCTCACTTGCCCATCCCTGCAAGCTGAATGAAGGTGGCTGTCTCCATGTCCCCTGCTCTCTGGCCACCCAGACTGGAACAGAAAGCATGTCACAGCTGCCTTGGGCTCCTGGTTTTCTCTGGTGTCTCCAAGTCCCATGTGAACCTCCTCAGCCTCAACCCCTGGCACTGCAACTCCTCTTTTCCACTGTGATCTGAGATCCGGTGGTTCTCACAAGCTCCAGACCAGCTGGAGGTGGTGCTTGGGGCCATGGAAGCTTCCCCACGTCCACATGAAGGGTTTCATAGGAAACTCATGCAGGGGGAGACTCAGGAGTGCCCAAGCTGTGCGTCCTGGGGCAGGGCTGCCCGGGGGTTGTACCTTCAGGGTCAGAGCCGCCCTTGAATTTGCAGGAGAAAGCCTTGTGTTGTTTTCAGCCACCCCTCAGTGGCTCCAGTGAGGAGGCAGCACACTGGTCAGCACTGGTCAGTTGCCTGTGCCTGCAGCTCCCCCCACCACTTCCTAGCTGGCCTCCCTAAGAGGTGTGGACAAGGACAGCTCTGTATGAAGCTGAGCAGTAGCCAGGCCGTGTGCCTCCAGCTAACATGCCTCTGTTCTCACAGGTGGCCGTCATGACGCTAATGCTCTTCCCTGTCCGGCTGCTCTTGGCGGCCTTCATGATGCTGCTGGCCTGGCCCTTCGCTCTTGTTGCGTCTCTGGGATGTGCTGAGAAGGAGCCTAAACAGCCCCTGGCCTTGTGGCGGAGGTGAGTTGCTCAGGTGCTGGGGCTCCATAGCCAATAGCCCCTGGTCTGCTCTCACCAGGGTCGTGTCTGTCTGCTTGGGGTCTGTCCTTCTTCCCTTTTGAGCCCAGCATCTCACGGGTACTGCAGTCCCCTTGCTGCCTCCTCTCTGAAACTGGCTGGCCTTGCACCAATGATTCAGCCCTGCTGGGGCTCCAGAGTATTTGGGTCTTCATGTTGCAGAGACGGCTCAGCCCTGCTGGGGCTCCAGACTATCTGGGTCTTCGTGTTGCAGCGACGGCTCAGCCCTGCTGGGGCTCCAGAGTGTCTGCGTCCTCATGATGCAGCGACGGCTCAGCCCTGCTTTGCAGCACTTTGTCTCCTGTGCCGTCCTCAGGTTGGCCCCTTCCTACTTTGGTCTCCACTGTGACACGACACATGAATCGCACAGCGGCAGCCTTGGCTTCGCGAAATTGGGGCTGTTTTCTGTTTTCCCCATGCTAAACTCTGGCGGCTTTTCTTGGGTGGGAATAACTTACTTGGCTTCCGAGGAGATAATGGCCACAGGAACAATCACCCCAACAGGCCTCAAAGATGCCGTCACGTGTCATGACAATGCAGGGGTAAAGTGGCCCAGGGCAGTGAAGTATCGGGGGTTTATGGCCTCAGTTTTATGCTGCTTTGAGTGCCAGGGTCTGTGGAGACTAGGTGTGTGTCATTCTGTATGTGTATACACATACGTACGTGCATGTGTGAATGTGTGTGATCACGTGCACGTATGTGGCACATACGTGTACAAGTGTGAGAGTATCTGAGTACACGTGTGTAATGTGCTCGTGTGTGTGCTGTGCATGTGACTGCAGATGGGTGTTTTCAGGTACCTGTGTGCATGTCTGTGTACATGCATATGGCTGTGCCCACGTAGGTGTGTCTGAGTACCGTGTGCATGCATGTGAAAGTGCGTGTGGTGCCCGTGTGACTACACATGTATACGTGCATGTGTGTCTGAGTACCGTGTGTGCCTGAAAGTGCACACGTGTGTGACTGTACACAGGTATACATGCGTGAGCATATCTGAGTACTGTGTGCACATGCACACATCTGTAAGCACGCGTGCCTGTGTGTGTGTTTTTAAGCAACTGCAGAGACTCCCACTTCCCCCACAGCCTGGCCACCTGTCAGTAGCAGTTGCTGGAAACTCGCTTCATACCTGGCCTGGGCTTGGTGCTCAAATGTGAACAGAAAGAAACATTTCTTGCTGAGTTCCTCAGGGAGACATGGAAATATGAGCACCTTAGTCAGGGATGTGTGAGGAGAAGACAGGCTTTGGATTGGCGGGACTCCGTGTGTGCAGTGCTTGCTGTGAGAGCTGCGTGGTCAGCTGGGGACTGCAGTTTCCCATGGTGCTCGGCTATGCGGCTTTGATGAGATCGATGTGAGAGTAAAGGGAACTTTTACTGGATGTGAGTTGGTGTCATTCAGACCTTCCTAAAATAAAAATCTCAGGCTTTCAATGAATGACACAGTTTCACAAAAGGCACTTATTTTAAGTTACTCTCTTTTTTTGAGACAAAGTCTCGCTTTGTCACCCTCAGTAGAGTGCGGTGACATCACAGCTCACAGCAACCTCCAGCTCTTGGGCTTAGGTGATTCTCTTACCTCAGCCTCCCAAGTAGCTGGGACTACAGGCACCCACCACAACGCCCGGCTATTTTTTGTTGCAGTTTGGCCGGGGCCAGGTTTGAACCCACCACCCTCGCGGGCGCCCTACTCACTAAGCCACATGCACCACCCTTAAGTTACTTTCAAAATGCAAAGAGTTGTAAAACCCACAGCATCTTTTTACAAAATCCAACCTTCTGGGCTGATATTTCGACTGTCCAGGCTGAGTCCTGAGCTGCTGCAGGTGATGAGGGTCCTCTGGGGTCTGCCCCCAGCACACTGGACAGCTCAGTTTCCCTTTTCCTGAGTGCTGCGTGGGGACTTTAGTTTCCAGGTTGGAGGGGTCCACCCTGTGGTGGCTCTAGCTCCCCCATGGAAGTCAGCTGGAGGGGGGAACTTCAAACCATTTTTTCTTTCTTTCCTTGTCCCTGTCTATGTCTCAGCTGGGATTACCTATGGGGAGCCCACAGCTCACACTGGGGCATCTGCAGCCCAGCACGGCCTTGCCGCCTGCTGCCCTGGGGACCCTCTAGCTCTTCCTGGCCCCTCCTCTGGTCTATGCCCTCCCCGTCTGCTCCCCAGGGCCGGCTCCTGCACCTTCTGGGAGCATTTGAAAGCATGAAGCAGTGGTCTCCACCTGTAACAGGTCGGTGCTTTGCCTGCTCCTCCACATACAGGCCCTAGGGTGGGGCCTCAGCAGCCTCCCCCAGAGGCTCAGGGTTCGAAGCCAGACCCAGGCTGTTAGACCAGCAGCTCGAGATGATGCCGCTGCCCCCCTCCTGGGCACCGGTCTCCCGGCTTCCTGAGGCCCCTCCCACAGCCACTGTACCCCGTGGCCCCCTCTCTCGGGCATCTGTTGTCCTGCGTCCTTGTGGATTCTCTCCTGGTCTTCTCAGCTTGCTCGGGTCTCTCCCAGACCTCTGCATCCATCCTAACCTCTCACCCAGCCCCGTTCCTAGCCTTTTGCTGTCTGCAGAGGATCTTGAATTCCAGAGGGAACTTCTAGGCTCCCTCTCCCCCTGTGCTAGTCAATAGAGATGCCATCACTGCGCGTGGCCTGGGCCCAGCCCTGGGAGTCCCTGTGCCTCCTCCCTCTCATGCCTCCGGCCACACTGCAGGATGTGTGGGGTCCACATGCAGACTACACCTGGAAAGTGACTGATCATGGTCCTTCTGGGTCCAGGAGGTCCCCTGGCCTGCTGCCCCTCTGTACCAGCAGCCACAGAAACTCCTGACAGATGAGGGTCAGAGCACAGCCCCCCTGCCTTTGGCCCCGAGCAGGCAGCTCCCTTGTGACCAGAACTTGTATCCTTCCAGCCCACAGAGCCCCGCTGCCCAGCTGTCCTTCCCCATACTCCAGCCCCATGGGCTTCACACTCAGGACCTGCCACCCCTGGGCCTTTGCCAGGCTGTCCTCTGCCTGCCCCTGCCCTGTCCTCTGCCTGCCCCTGCCCTGCCCTCTGCCTGCCCCTGCCCTGCCCTTGCCCTGCCCTTGCCCAGGTGCTTCTCTCTGCTTTTCCCGGCCCTCCTTACTCTGTTCCCCTTTTCATTTTTATTCATTTTCATCTTTATTTGTCTGTGGATGCTGTCTCCTGCTAATGTAGTCCAGGTTTTACTTGTTTTCGTAGATCTTATTTGTGCCACTAGGAGGTAAGCTCCAGGCAGGCAGCTATTTCTGTCTACACCCTCTGTGCCTAAACCCTGCCCAGCAGAGAGGGTACTCAGGAAGGAGAGGGGTTTCTTTTCACGCATTTTCTTGTTTTTATCAGAGTCGTTAAAATGACACCTGAGAAGGACAGCCAGTGGCAGAGCAGGTCCGCCAGTCCTGTGCTGCCGTGCCTGAGTTTCATAGGGTTGCAGAGGCAACAGCAAAGGCCAAAGTTGTTGAGTACTCAGCCCTGGTCTGCACTGCAACAGCCCCCACTATGGGATGGTGGGACCAGAGTACCCCTTCTTCACTCGTGGCTGGTGCCCCCATGCCACACTCTGTCCTCATGTCCTGGGAGTTCTCAGAATTAAACACACATCGGCTTGTTATTTATTTGCACTGAACTCCTGGTATTTTTAAATAGATTTTCAACATACCTTTCATTTGCTTATTACAGGGGAAAAATAATAATTCTGGACATAGCCTCAGACGCCTCCGGTCTGGAGGTTATTGCCTGGTGGCACCTGGGTGCTGGCCGCCGTTGGGCAGCAAAGTGCCTTTCACGGCTCTTGGGGTCCATCTGTCTTCTGGACCTCCTACTCTTTTCTCCTAAACTTTTAAAAGATTTTCTGAAATAACTAGTCCTTCTTCCAGAAGGAGGACTCATTTCCTGTCCGAAAATGTCTTTCCAGCCCCTCACGACAGGTGGCTGACGCAAGAGAGTATAAACCGTAGGCTCAAATCCTGTGTCCTCAGAGCGTCCAAGGTACAGTTCTGTCTTCTCTTCCTACAGCTTTGATGGCAGAGTGACCTGTGTCTTCTTCTCTGGGAGGGTTTAGAAATATTCTCTTTTCCTGAAGAATAAGGCAACAAACAATTGTCAAAGGAAACTTCCAAGAACCAGGTTTTTAAAAGAATGTGTCCTGATCAGCCCCTGCAGTGGGGCTGAGGGTCTGTCTGAAACTCTAAGAAACTGTTTCCAGCATGTAAAGTTCTGTCCCTTTTTTCCCCCTGAGTATTCTGGAAGATTTCCCCCTTCCTGACCTCTCTAGCAGCTGCTTGCGTCTGCAGTGAGACATTTGATTTCTGCCAGAGCTTCCTGTTCTAACCCTCCCCAGGACACCCTGCTCTTGACTCTGACAGCCCTGCTGAGAGGGGTGGTTATCTTCCATATTCCTCCGACCCCACACTGCCTCCTGGGGTCAGTCCTCTGCTTCTGTGCCATGTCTGGTGCTGCTCACACGTCTCAGGACTCCCAGAATCTGAGGAGTACAGCATGGAGCAGGGTGTCGGGAAGCTAGTGGAGGCCCCTGCTCCCTTGTGTGAGAGCCTTTCTCCTGATTCACTTTCCCCTGTAACAAGGCTGCACAGGCTCTGAGGCCTGGGGCTTATGGCTGGCTGCCTTTGCTGGGATGGGTGGACGGGTGGGTTCTGGGGCTCCATCTGTAGGGTGAGCAACCTCCCCTCTGAGCCAGACCTCCAGGCTGGTGCATCTTCAAGGTATAGTTGACTGAGTGTAGGATCCTGAAGATCGGTAGAGAAGACCTGCAGTGTGGTTTTGTTCCTGCTCCACGCCCAACACATTTCTCCGAGTGCTGCCTGACATGGCCTGACCTGACCTGACCTGGGGCTGGCAGGCGTCCCTTTAAGAGGGGGACTGTGGCTGCAGCCTCCTTTCCCCAGCTCCCTGCTTCTCCTGCCTCCAAACCTGCCTTTCGGGACTGGCACCTGTTCCTGCTGCAGCCTCCCCTGTCCCCTCCCCTGCTGCCTTGTTTCTCCCTCCTAGGACCCAGTTGTCATTTATTAGCTTTGATTATCGTACATCTGTCAGTGTGAAGAGAACACACGCTGACCAATGCAGCTGGACACGCGGTCAGATGTGTGGCCATGTTGTCACTGTGTGGACACACCCAGGTCAGAGACGGGGCATCAAGCTGCAGTCCCAGCATTCCTGTGTGTCACCCGTGTGGTGATTGTTAACTATCCAGATAAGTGACAGTCTTTTTAAGCCAGCTCTGTGGGGGCACTGCGCCCTTCTGGTGATTGGCCACCACTTGGATTCTTTCCAGGGGTTAAGTCCCTCAGGAAAACCAAACCACAAGGTTTCAGACTCTTGTTCTGTTCAGTGAGCTACCCTCTGAACCACGATCCCCACCTAGTGAACAAGACTCCACCCTTAGTAAGAATGAGTCTTGTTCTCCATGGACACAGGTGAGGCTGGCAGTCTATGGTTCCTTGAGGGTCACTCACCACGTGGGCTGTCGCAGTGATGTGCCGGCTAGCGACCCAACATGTACCCTCATCGGAGACCAGTGCGGAAGGGAATGTGTGCATATAAGATACTCAGTTCTGACGTATTCCATTAATCTGGGCTGATTATACTTTCCATGTTTATTGTCCAAATTTCTTCCAGAAAGAGTTCATTTTAAGGATATCACACCTGGTTCCCAAGGTCCGGGCCATCCACAACTCAGGTGTCCACTTCTGACCTCAGGTCTGATTTCACTCCCCTTCCAGTAACATTATAGGTAGTATTAGTTTTTTAGGTGTTTAATGTTCTTTCATCTAAGAATGCCGAAAAACTGCTCATTTATGATCTAGAGACCCTTAGTTAGGGCCTATGGATTTTCTGTTGGTTTCCAGAAGTCCTGTGCTCTGGCAGAGACTCCAGTGTGCCAAACCCTTTGCTTTTCTTTGGTAAATAGAGAACAGGACCCTCTGTGGAGCTCATGGTCAGAGGGCAGACAACATGGTAGCTGTTTTCTTGGCCCAGCTGGGTGTCCCAGCAGCAGCTCCTGCAGGGAGGCCGTGAACCCCATTCCTCTGTCTGAAGGCTGTGCCCTCTCCTGCAGGGGGGCATGGACCCCATTCCTCTGAGGGCTGCGCCCTCTCCTTCAGGGGGGCTGTGGACCCCATTCCTCTGTCTGAGGGCTGCGCCCTCTCCTGCAGGGAGGCCGTGGACCCCATTCCTCTCTCTGAAGGCTGTGCCCTCTCCTGCAGGGGGGCATGGACCCCATTCCTCTGTCTGACGGCTGCACCCTCTCCTGCAGGGAGGCCGTGGACCCCCTTTCTCTTACAGCTGTGCCCTCTGCTGCAGGGTTGTGGACATTCTGCTCAAGATCATCATGCGTACCATGTGGTTCGCCGGCGGCTTCCACCGAGTGGTGGTGAAGGGGCGGCAGGCGCTGCCCACTGAAGCGGCCATCCTCACGCTAGCACCGCACTCCTCCTACTTCGATGCCATCCCCGTCACCATGACCATGTCCTCCATCGTGATGAAGGCGGAGAGCAGAGACATCCCGATTTGGGGAAGTGAGTGAGTCCCTGTTTCCCTGCCCCGCTGGGAAGGAGGGATGATCCCCCCGCTGCCCCCACCTCCCCTGCTGGAGTGATCCCACCCCAGGGAGGAGCTCCTGCTGGGACCATGGGTCACTGTGGGAACACGGAGCCTGCCGTGGAGGTCACACCCGTAGAACAGGCACCAGGCTTGCATCCCCTCCTCTTTATTATTTTTTCTGTAATATTAGCATGTGGTTTTCACTTTTGTCAGCACCCAAGTACCCACAACATCATTCCATGTTGGTGTGCTTGCTCCAGGTCTGTTTGGTAAGGACGTATCAGCTTCGTCAGACAGCAGCTAGAAGGGGGCAGCTCGGGGGCTTGTGTGTTCCAGGGCTGCCATAGGAATCACCGGGGCACATAGGTGGGCTAACAGTGGAGATTCATTCTCTCTCCCTGGAGAATGGAAGCACCTCCAGGGATTGGCAGGCTGAGTGCCCTCCCAAGTCCCTGGGCCAAGGCTCTTCCAGCTCTGTGGCTGCAGATGTCCTCAGCTCGTGGCCACTGCACCAGCCTCGGGGTCTCCCCTTTGTGCATCCCCCCGTGTCTCTTAGAGGGACCAGTGAGATCATCTAAAGTGACACTGTCTTGACCTACAAAGACCTTTCCAAATAAGGCCTTTTCACAGGTTCTGGGGGTGAGATTTGGACACATCTTTTGGGGCCACCACAGATGGCATTGTTCTGTGAAAGCCATAAGGAACCCTAGACAACCCACCACCCCTCACTTTGCAGATGAAAACACCTGCCTGCACACAGCCTGGCCTCGCCAGCCCATCCTCAAGTGCCCTTGAAAGTGCTGTCAGCTTCTCGGCAGGTTCTGGGCAGGTGCAGGGCAGTGAGTGCTGCACGGGAAGAAGGGAACTCCTCGGCCACAAGCCTGGGAGCCTGGGCTTGCGTCTGCATGGCACACCTGACAGCGTCAGCATTTGGGGGACAGTCACACGCCCAGTATTGTGTGGGTTTTATTTCCTCTAATAGGAAATTATTGCAGGAGGTCTTACATGTGGTATGCTGTTTGCAAAGTAGATGCCGAATGTTTGTGGATGTTTCTGGTACACTGAGGAGCCATTTTCCTGGCCACAGGTTAACGCTGAGTAACTCATATTCTGAGTGGAGGCTGGTCTCTTGATGTGGGCAAAAGGCTGGCGCGTCTTCTCTGAAACGTCCTCCCATTTTATTCTGCTCTCCTCCCTCATTACTGAGAATCAAAGACAAATGGGCATTTTCTACTAGCGTTTTGTCAACACAAACTTCCACACCTCAGTAATCCTCTCTGCAGCTGCAACCAGACAGCATCAGCTACATGGCTTCCAAACCCCCACAGCCTGCAACACCGGCTGAGCTGTCTCCTGCAGAATAACCAGGCACATACTGTGGAGCATTGTCAGACCCTGAGGAAACATCTGTAGTGGCTGCACAGGGGACACTCCAGTGCCCAGTGCCCAGTGACCGTGAGCTCCTGCTAACCTGCCCCTCCTCTGGGAGGCTGAAGAGCTGGCCCGTGGCCACAGCACAGGTGCTGGCAACGTTCCCACTCCTCCTGTGCAGGCACAGCCTCTCTGGTGACTCCCCAGAGGCTTCCTCAGCCCAGCCCAGACCTTCCACAAACAGCTTCTTCCTGGGAGGTTCTCACCCCTAGGCTTTGCCATGGAAGGGCCATGTCCTCCTCACAGGGTTGGTGTGAGGACTGCTGTGTATGGAGCCAGGTGTTTAGGGCTGAGTGTGTCAAGGATGAAGCCATTCATCCGCTCAAAGCTGTGGGCTCAGCCTCCTTGGCTGGGATGTGGCAAGCACTGATGAGCCAGGGTGTGGTTTGTCCTGGGTACAGAGTGAAAGTCCCAGTGACTTTGTTCAGTTCATCTGGACTCAGCTCACCCTCCCAGGCAGCCAGGGTGTGGTGATGAGGTCATCACAGAGGCGAATAGTCAGGACACACACAGTCTTAAGAGGCCCCACGAGTGGCATCAGGTCCTCTGCTTAGAAGTAACCCAGCTGATCTGAGGACATTGCTTATAAAATAAAAGCTGCCTGTAGCAGACCAGGTGCCCAGCAAGCTGAGCTACCTCCTTCCCAACCACGTGTCCTAGAGGGAGGTCTGAGATGCTCGGATGTCAGCCATGGACATTGGCCAGTAATTGAGAATCAGGCCATGTGCCTGGACCATCAGGTGAAATCCCAAAAATTCCCTGAGAGCCAGGTGGAGACTGTGGTAATTGGAAAATTTACAGCTTTGGTAACACTGACAAGTCATCACAAGGCCTCACATGCAAGGGAGCGTGTCCCTGCTGACGGGACCAAGGCAACCTGGTGCTCGTCCTGTCTCCTGCAGTGTCAAGGCTTCAGGCCACGGAACAGCGGCACTTCTGGGGAGCTCTGTGTCAGGAGGGTGGTGCCCATGTCTGTGCCCCAAGGCCAGGGGCCATCTGTGTGGGCTGAGTCTTCAGGCTCTAGGGCCCACACTGGCCTTCACCTCAGTGTGGGGGAAGAAGGGCCATGGCCGTTCCCACACGTGTAGTGAAGTCTCCTGTCGCTGTGGTTCACAGCCTGAGGGCGAAGGACTATGACAAGCTTACTGGAAATTATAATCAGAATTCAAATATTCCCAAGTTTTATTCCCTGCTTGTCTGGTTTTGAGGGCATGTGCATGTAGAAGGGCTGTTATCTGTCCCAGGAGTATAGCAAATGACTCTCCTGGCACGTGTTAGCCTGGGCACATTCCCTCTCAGCCCAGCGTTCCCCATGGGTTCTAGTTGGTCCTCTTTGGCCCCTTCAACAAAATTGTGAGCTGTGGAAGAGCTGAATGTTGAAATGCTCAGATTATTTTCATTTTTATCAATAGGAACTAGAGTGACCGACCCAATGAACTGTTTTTATTCCGTGATAAGTTTCCTTGCAGTCATCTTTGTGGACACACCCACCCAACGTTACTAACCAAGCACGAGGGCAGAATGGACAGTTGGGTCCCACAGTGCGCAGACGGTGCAGCCCTCCCCGCATCCAGATTCCCTGGGAGGAGCCCCTTTCCTTTCTGGCCTCAGATGGATGTTGTGTTACCAGCTCTCTGCATGAGACCATCTGGAGGCTTATCTGGCAACCTGCAGCCTGAGATTTTTTCATGTTCCTGGGCTCCAGAGCTGCCCTGCCAGCCCGTGTGTGCCCCAGACCCCCTGAGGATGGGGGGTGCCTCACACCTTCATTGCCTTTTCCTCACTATTGTAGACAGAAAAGGAAAACTTCTAAAATCACATCTCTGGTGAAACGAACCAGCCATTGAGACTATAAAGTGATATCTCCAGACCTCTGAATCCCTCTGGGGAGATGGTAGGAGACTTTGGGCAAGACAGCTGCAAGAGCCATGGGCAGTGTCACTCTCCCTCCTGGGCCTCGTCCTTCTAGACCATTCCACGGGCAGCGTCACTATCCCTCCTGGGGCCTCGTCCTTCTAGACGATTCCACAGGCAGCGTCACTGTCCCTCCTGGGGCCTCGTCCTAGACCATCCTGCCTGCCTTCCCTTCTCACCCTTGGCAGCATTGGGAATTCCTGGTGAGTAAGGGTGAAATGGCTCTGAGGATGGTGGAGGAACAGTGACTCCAGGCACAGGGAGAAAACCTCAGAGCTTTACATCCCCTTTCCAGTTGACAGAAGGGCCCATGGACCCAATGGGGAATTGCAAGATAAAGGAATTCTTTTTTTCCTTTAATCTTCTCTTGCTCTTTGGGGGAAGAGAAGTTATGGATACTCTTCTTTACAAGTAATAGAAATGGTGAAAGACCTTAATCAGCTAAACTGGGACTCAGCAGAGAAACTGCACCCTACTGACCATCATGTCTCCAAAGCAAGGCTCAGAAGTCACTCAAAGTTTTCTGAGACTCATCTTTCTGCTCATCGTCCTCTTGCAGAAGGACAATGCTGTGGCCCTGCTGTGGGTGTAGGGGGTTGGGAGCCATCCTCACCACAGGGCAGGTCCCTTGTACCCAGCCCCACCCCCACGGAGAAGACGTGTGGTGCAGTGGCTGGAAACAGTGCATCTCCTGAGGACGTCACACGAAGTACCACGAACCAGCTGGCTTCAACCACAGGTGCATCTCCTGGGGACACCACATGAAGTGCCACGAACCAGCTGGATCAACCACAGGTGCATCTCCTGAGGACACCACACGAAGTGCCACGAACCAGCTGGATCAACCACAGGTGCATCTCCTGGGGACGCCACACGAAGTACCACGAACCAGCTGGATCAACCACAGGTGCATCTCCTGGGGACACCACATGAAGTGCCACGAACCAGCTGGATCAACCACAGGTGCATCTCCTGGGGACGCCACACGAAGTGCCACGAACCAGCTGGCTTCAACCACAGGTGCATCTCCTGAGGACACCACACGAAGTGCCACGAACCAGCTGGCTTCAACCACAGGTGCATCTCCTGGGGACGCCACACGAAGTGCCACGAACCAGCTGGCTTCAACCACAGGATCTGCTCTCACTTCTGGGAAACCAGAAGCCCAGAATCAAGATGCTGGCCACCTGGGACTCTTCTGAAGGCTCCACGCCCAGTTCCCAACACTGGCTGGAATTCCCTGGACACGACCACATCACAGCAGTCTGACTCCTTCCTCACATTCCACTCCCCATTCTGCCTCCTCTCTGACAAAGACCATTGGCAGGCTGTGCTCATCCTTGTAACCTGATCGTGGGCAACAACCCCATTTCTGAGTGAGGTCCCAATCACAGCTACCAGAGGCAGGGACTCAGCTTATCTTCTGGAGGACGCAGTCAGCCCACATAGGGGCTGGAGCCCTGGAGCCCCCGCTGCATTAACACGAGTGACCGAGGACTTTGCCTCCTGACGGAGTCTGGCTCCCTTCTGTGTACCCTGTCCTGACTGGCGGCCCTGTGGCCTCCTTCTGTGTACCCTGTCCTGACTGGCAGCCCTGTGGACTCCTTCTGTGTACCCTGTCCTGACTGGTGGCCCTGTGGCCTCCTTCTGTGTACCCTGTCCTGACTGGTGGCCCTGTGGCCTCCTTCTGTGTACCCTGTCCTGACTGGCGGCCCTGTGGACTCCTTCTGTGTACCCTGTCCTGACTGGTAGCCCTGTGGACTCCTTCTGTGTACTCTGTCCTGACTGGCGGCCCTGTGGCCTCCTTCTGTGTACCCTGTCCTGACTGGTAGCCCTGTGGACTCCTTCTGTGTGCTCTGTCCTGCCCAGTGGCCTCCTCCTGTGTGCTTTCTCCTAACCATGGCCACCTTCTGTGTGTTTTGTCCTGACCTATGGCCCTGTGGACTCTTACATGCTCCGGCCTGACTGATGGCCCTGTGGACTCCTACATGCTCTGGCCTGACCGGTGGCCCTGTGGGGTCCTTCCTGTTACTTTTGGCCTTGTAAGTTGCAGGGCATCCCTATAATCATGTGAGGTGGCTGACAGAGCAGGCCCCTGACTTCCTCAGGATTAGGCACTGCTTCAGAACCTGCCGAGCAGCACAGCCCCAAGGACCTATAGGCTCCCGTCTCCCCACACGCCATGGACAGTCTCCTAGCACCCCCGTCCTGCTGAGGCAGAAGCCATACACCCCCTCACTCTCTCCCACCTCTCTCCTCCAGCTCTAATAAAGTACATTCGCCCAGTGTTCGTGTCGCGGTCAGACCAGGACTCTCGTAGGAAAACAGTAGAAGAAATCAAGAGGCGAGCGCAGTCCAGCGGAAAGTGGCCACAGGTAATACAGCCCTTATGCGTTCTGAGGGTTTCATTCTAAAAGGTAGGAACTTGGGGAATGGGGGGAAAAGAACAAGAAAGGAGCTGGGACATTTTTTTCTGGGTTGGATTTTGTTTCTTTCTTTCTTTTTTGGAGAATATCTGAATCTAGGGACGTGTTGAGTATCAGCTGCCTTTGGTTGTGGTGTCTGTGTTTTAAAATGAAAATAAGGAAAACTGATTTTCAAATGCATTTCAATTTCCTGAATAATCCCTTCTGAAAGTAAGCTCTAACTCAGCTAGAGGATAACCAATCACCCCTCCTAGGTGGAGTTTAATTTCTGAGCTAACACGTCAGCCTGCACCTTCTCACTTCCAGAAATCCTGAGTGACCTTCCCTAGCCCGCCTGACGGGTGACATCAGAAGCCTGACTCCCCATAGGCACATCCTTGGGGTTGTCGGCTTAGATGGGTGTGTTTGGCTCATGCTATTTCTTTTCAGTCAAGCCAACATTAGCAGCTGGAAATCTCACAGGCCTCTCTGGGCTCTGGTCACTTAGGGAACATTGCAGGGGCTGGGCCATGGCCACCTGTGCCCAGGGACAGCCTCGCTGGGGCCCCCTGCCACCCCAACAAGCGTGGGGCTTCTCCATTCATTACCTGCCCAGCCCTCAGGTGTGCTCAGGAAATCTCACAACTCACCTGAGAACTGCCTTCCCCTTGGGGCCTGGAGGGGAAGGCAGGGAGGGGCGTGTAGGCTGGACTTCGCACATGTGGGGGAAATCTGAATTGCATTAGCATTGCCGCAACTCAGTCTGACCACAGCTGTCACCGGGTGTTTCTTCACTGCTGGTGCCACGTGTCCTCCACTCGCCTGGCTCACCCTCGGTGCCCAGCCACGGGTCTATCCTCTGAGTCCAACCACCAGGGGACGTGTCCCCACTGAGCTTCCTTCCTAATGAGGGTGCCGCTTTCTGTGGGGTGCTTGTCTGGTGCTAACTGTGGGTTACCTGTAGTTAAGCCTGATTCTCGCAACACCTGTGATGCAGGCACCACACTGACCCAACCCCCGTGCGGGGGAAGCGTGGTCTGAGACATGTGCTGTCTGTATGTGTGAGTCGCTTCCAGGCTTTGATGAGCAGCAGGGTGGGAATCTGTGTCTACTTCCACGATGCATCTTGTGCTTCTCACCTGAAGATGATCAGAGTTTCAAGATGATGTCCATGGTAGTAGGGCATGTACTATGAAGACTGGTACTTGTAAAGTCTGAATTATAATCATGTGTGGTTTAATGCTGACCTTTTTCCCTCTATTTCAAGATAATGATTTTTCCAGAAGGAACATGTACAAATAGGACCTGCCTAATCACCTTCAAACCTGGTATGTCGTCTTCTAAGTTGTTTGTTTTTCTCCTTAGGAAGAACAATATATTAAAGTGATATTTTAAAATAATGTCATATGTTAATAAGAACTTCTGCCTTTTCCCTGTATGTGGGGTTCTTAGAAATATTCCTAAGAAAAGTAACAAAATAAATTTCAGAGTTTGAAGCAGGATTACAGTGTTTGCTCGAGGATGCAGAGATCATGATTCCAAGCTTCTGCAGTGAGGTGGAGGTTTCACCTTTGCTCGAGCCCCAGGGCGGTGGACCCCTCTCTGCCCTTGACAGTGGCTCACAGGGCACTGGGGTCTGCTCTGCGACCTGCCTTCCTGGTCTGCTTCTTGGCCTTCACAGGCCCTGGGCACCCCAGTGGTTGAGCTCTGCACCTGTCATCAGGGTCCAGGTTGACACTGCTCTTTCCCTGAAGGCAGGGGGGCGGGCATGAAATGCACAAAAACATGGACCCCTCCCCCAACCCCTGCAGTTGCCTCATCTAAGCTGGAGCTTCGATGCACTGCTGGGGTCAGGGTGGGCAGAGCCCGCTGTTGTGACTCTCTGTGAGGAACGTGCTTAGTGTTCTGCACAGCCTCGGATGTTTGTCAGCAGGTCCCCTGGGCCCTGTGGCATCACTCAGTGTGCTTGTGGGTGGTGGTTCTAAGCTGTGTGCACGGGGCCTGTGTGCCAGTTCCCAGGGGGCTGACTCAGCCGACCCTGGAGCTGCCAGTGCCTTGCTCAGGGCTGGCCCCTGGTGCCCTGCCTCTGGGGTCACAGCCCAAATGTCCGGGCTTTCTGGAGAGCTTGGCTGAGGAAGTCCAGAGCCATATGCCCACATGTGTGCACATGGTTTCTGGTGTACCTGGCTGTGCCCTCCTCAGATGGGCGTGGCTTCACCCCTGCACCCACCTCTTAGTGAGAGGGCAGATAGCAGGTTGCACAAGCAAAGACTTAAGTGCAGCAATACAGAAAAAGTTGGCTCCCAAATGTGTCTTCTTCATGACTTGTTCTGAGTTGTCCTGATCAGAAGCAGAGACATAGCAGACTGACATGGCACCTGGTGACAGTGAGGACAGGCTGAGAATTGTGTGCCCCACCCCACACTCTGGGCATGGCCTGTGTGCTGGGCGGGCTGCCCCCAGGACTGACAGGGATGGCATCAGCAATGCCGTGGTGAGCATGCAGGAGCAGGTGGGGGTTGCCGGCTGACCTGTAGGGGCAGAAGTTCTGAGGCCGAGGGGTACTCTTGCCTATGAGAAGCCTCCTAAGCGGGGCTACCAGCCATGCTCCCTGGGAGAAGGAATTTAGAGATGGTGGGGGATATAGGGCTCCATCAGGAAGGTGAGCAGGCTTCAGGTGACATGGAGAGAAGCCACATATTGTGGGCCCCATGCAGTAGTGTGCTGGGTGAAAACAGGGCTGTCCCCAGCGGGGCCCAGTAGTGTCCAGGGAGAAACCAGATTCCAATCCCAGCCTCAGTGGGTTTGTGGTCTAGCGTGAGCACCAGCTATGTTGTCCTCGGCACGAAGCTCCCTCCCTGCCTCCTGTCACATGTTTAGGATTTCACAGGCATTTCCTCTTAGCCAGGAGCTTTCCAATCAGGTTTTGAATGTCTTGTTTGGGGGTGAGATCGGTGGACGGTGCTATGAGTTCTGACACCTCACAGTGCAATTGCCCAGAGCCGCTAGACACAGGTGCCCCCACACAGCCTGATGCTTCAGATGGGACGTGCTGGCCTGCTCTAGCACCCACTTGTTAGCAGTCAGGACTTTGGTGGGATCAGCTGACCAAGGGGCCCAAAGATAGCCCAGCAGGCTCAGATCCCACACCCTTGACAAGCACACCTGTCCCTAGACTCTGAGATCTCAGACCTGAAGGAGGACCACAGGGGACACCAGGGCTTCTGCAGTGGCACAAGCCTAGACAGATACGGGCAGCCTGAGTGGAGGGGCTGGGCTGGGCTAGGTCGGGTCTGCCCAGCGGCCCCACTGTGGATGCAGCTCTGCCTAGTGATGTGTCCTCCTCATGGGAGGCCACACAGTGGTGGATGTGACTCTCCTGGCAACAGGGACTACTCTTCCCAATGCCGTGCTGTGGAGACAGGCAGGTCTGAACAGGTGGGGATGGGTTACTGAGGCCACGGGGGTGGGGCATCTGTTTGGCTGTCTTGTCCTAGCCTTGTCATTGGGACAGGTGACATTAGACCCTTATCCATGACAGGGCATGTGAGCATCAAGGTTTCTGTCCAGTTGAGAAGGTTGCCCCTGCCTCCCCTCCCTGTCCCTCTGCTCAGAAGCACTGGGTCTGTGCTCCCTGGTTGGTTTTTCCCAGCCTGACTGTCCATGTGCATTAGGCTCTCGGTCCAGCAGGGTCCAGGTGCTTCTGGCCTTCACGGGGCCCCTCAGAGACTGGGGAGGCCACAGGCTCCCGCAGGCCTTCCCACTGGTGCTCCTATGAAGCCTCCAGCCCTGAGAGGCCCCTGTGCCCTGGGACCCCCCCCGCCCCAAAATGTTGCATAAAGAGGCACCATGGTACCGTATATGCAGTTATGCTCAGTACCACCAAGGTCCAGCTTCACACACTGCCAGGTCCCTGTGTGGGTGGTGAGCATTTGCCAGGGGCTGTATTGCCTGTAATTCCTTTTTCCTGAAGTTAGGAGCAAACCATATTCATGCTCCCATGTGCTGCTGGGCCCACAGGCAGGGAGAGACACCTGTGGCCCTGGGCGTGGAGAGCCCAGCATGACAGGCTGGGGATGGGCCTCCAGGCAGGACGCTGCAGTTGCAGGAGGACGTCCTGTGCAAGATGAAATCTGACCAGGCCGGCCATGCATGCAGGGACGCAGCTCACACCCTGGCCTCTGGCTTTGGGCCACCAGAAAGGAAGCAGCCTTAGAAATGGGATCTCCAGCAGGCCCAGGGCCAACATGGCCTTAATTCTCCCAGAGTTGTGCAAAATCCCCAAGCCAGGACCAGCCCTGATTTCCTGATGAACAGAAGGGCCCATAGGATGGTCCCACCCCCAGAGCTGATGCTGCCCCTGTTTGTCTGGACACCGGTGGTCTGTGGGAAAGTGCTGCTCAGATATGACAGAGCCCTCCTCCTTGGCCAGCAGTGGTACCCTCCACAAACATCTTTCTGTGTTTTTAAATTTCAGTACTTCTGATACCTGAGTTTTCTAGTTTAAAAAAAGTCTTTAAACGGAACTTAAAATAGAAACAGAACTCCACAGGACTATTCTATGGAGCCTTATTGCGGCCCCCGGGACCTAATGTGCACAGTATAGAAGGCAGGGTGGGCCATGTCCATGACCCCACCAGGAACTAGGGCATTCCTGGGGCCTCCGGTGACAGGCTAATGTTGCTGAGGGCTTCTTCCACTGGGTGGCAGCCGCTGGGAGAGGTGGGTGCAGGGCTGGGCCTGCCCTTCCTTTACACTGGACCTGCCAGGGCCAGGCCAGCATGACCAGTAGAGACCTGAGGTGGTCAGTGTGCTTGGCAGGGGCCACCCCGACCCATAGGATGTATGGAGCTTGGACCTGGGACCAAGGGTACAGCACGAGGATGCTCACTTCCCACAGGCCCCTCCCAGTGCTGACCACCCTGACCCGTAGGATGGATGGAGCTTAGCCAGTCCTGTGGACCCCCGGGTACAGCACGGGGATGCTCACTTCCCACAGGCCCCTCCCAGTCCGTGTCCATTTCAGCAGTGCCCTCATCCTGTGGCACTTTTATGCCTCAGTCTCTCACTGGCTGGTGCCCTGACACTGGCGCTCTGCCCTGTGTTGACGCTCAGGACGGACATTGGGATCATCCAGGTAGTGGTGACTCTGTTGACCTGTTGACCAGGGAGGCCTAAGCAGAAAAGCTGACTGACTCCAGAAGAACACAGGCGTGCGGCCCGGGCTGCGCCCTCCCTGCATCACCCATGGCCGCAGAGATGAAACAACTGTCTATTTCCTCGGCAGGTGCATTCATACCCGGCGTCCCGGTCCAGCCTGTGGTTCTACGATACCCTAATAAACTGGTGAGTTGTGTTTTCCTGGGCTCAGTGCTAGGGAGAGGCAGCTGGGCAGGAAGGTTTTAAGGTGTCTGTGTCCCTGTGTCTGCACCACGGTATTAGACAGGGATGTGCCACATAGGACTCTTCTACAGTTTCCAATAAACCTCATAATCTTAAATTGACACATGAGCAGTGGCCCTGACATTGCGGAGAGAGACCCTCCGCCCCCATGTCCTCAGCTGTTCTCAACACCCAGCTCACCCTCCAGGCAGCTCACCCTCCAGTCCTTTTTAATTCAGGACTTTCAATTTCAGGAGGGATGGAGGCAAGGAGAAGTGACATTACAGCTAAACAGCCTGTATCTGCCTCCGTCAGTGCACAGGGTTTATTTAAGAACAAAATAAACAAAGGGATACTTGAAGCTCAACTCCCGGGTCCCCATCTCAGGATGGAAGGCCCAGATGAGGCCTCAGAGCAGGTCCTGGCCTCCATCCTGCCCCCCACAGGTGCAGTCAGCATCCCGGCACCATGCACCTCTCAGGCCTGGCCCCAGCTCCCCAGGGCACCTATTCAGTGCCAGCTGCACCGTACCTGCTGCTGTGACCCTCGTGAGTGGCATCCTCACCCCTGCAGCAGAAACTGCTCAGGTGGACACACTTTGCCTACAACCCTGGCCCAGCCTGGGAGCGCTGCAGCTCATCCCAGCGGAGTTGCCCTTGGCTGCTCAGTGCTGTGAGCTGCTGCACACTGCTATTTACCTTCATGATGGCAAAGGGAAGCTCTCTGAGAGACACATGGGGGCTGTGACAATGCAGAATGAATGTAGCAAATATAGTGATCTGTGTGGGCATGAGGGGTTTTGAGCCCACCCACCCCAGGATCGGACCTCCGTGATGCCAACGTTTGTGCCCCTGCACCTGAGGGCTACACTCCACCAGAAGGGGCAGGTGTGTGGACAAGGCCCAGAGAGGCCCTCTGAACAGCCAGTTAATGCATGAGCCAGGGCCATGGCCACAGAGACCAGAGGATTCTAGACCATGTTTAACAGAAGCTCTGAAATGGTGCCCATTAGCTAGGCCCCTGGAGACTCACCCTAACCCCTCCCCACCTGAGCTGCAGAAGCCACACCCTAGAGGCAGCTCCTGGGAGTAAAACAATCAAGAATAAGGGACCCGCCATCTTGTGTAGAAATCTAGATTTGTGAAGCTTGTTTCAACTTGTTTGAAGCAATGTGGCTTTAACTGGCCTCTCCCAGAAGCGTTCAGCTCAGCACATGGAAGCCGAGTGTCCACCTGTGTGAGGTGATGGTGTCAGGCAAGAACAGACCAGTTGTCTGGCAGGAGGCCTCAGTCTAGGGATGGAGCTTCAGGAATACCCCTGGGGGGTGGCCCTGGGCCTGCTCTTGGCTGAGGAATATCCAGAAAGGGAGGGCAGGAAAGGGCTGGGTCATGGTGAAATTGGTGACCTTGGGGCTCAGTAGGGTCTGAGTCCTTGGGCCCTGGGCACTTGGGGGTGAGTGCCCTCCTCTTCCCTTGCCCTAGTGCCTCTGTGGGGTTGGAGATGGGCACAGCTGAGGTGGGTACACGGAGGCACCAGACGCCCGACCTGTGCTGACAGATTCTGCTCTTTCTTCCTCAGGACACCATCACGTGGACGTGGCAAGGCCCTGGAGCGTAAGTTGGAGTCCACATGTCCTTTTTGTCCTATCATCCAGTGAATGGGAACTGCCCTGTGCTCTAGTTACTGTGGTAGTGGTGACTTCAGCACTAGGTGCAGCCAGCGTGAGAACTCAGGTGCACATGCCCTCTCATGTTCCCAAGGGTGTTCCTCAAGCGTGTTTGGTTAGTGTCCAGCAGGAAAGTAACTGAGTCTTCTTCCCATCTCAGGTTTCCCAGTAATGCCCATCACCCCCCTGATGGCTTCAGGAAAGGAAGCAGAGATTCTGGGGTGTCCAGAGGCCCTAGATTACAGGCACAGAGCAGGGTAGTGCCGGAGAAGGAGGGACAGTGACTGCTGTGGTCAGTGTCCCTGTCCCTGAGACAAACTCTGAAGACGGACAGTCTGTCTCTTGTTGCAGCGGCTAACAAGCCCTTGGAAACCAGGAGTTGAGCTTCCAGGGGCTCCATGTGGGCTGGAGGACGGTGGCCTGAGGGAGCATGTGGGGCCCAGGGACTTTGGGAGGCCGTGGTCTGCTGGCACATCTGGTGGCCCTGTTAGGTGTCAGTGCCTCTCACGCTGGAGCTTGGCAGGTGACCCATGAGCAGTTAACTGTAGTGGGAGAAGAGCTGGGAGGAGGTTCTGGGGGTCTCAGAGCCCTGCATGACAGGGTAGAAAGGGACCGGTGTAGAAGGAGTTCAGAGGTGGACTGTCCAGCAGGGGCCTGAGCCCAAGGGTAGAGCTTCCGGTGGCTCCCTGCCCCACCTCCTGCTAACAAGGAGGTTAGGAACTCCGGGGCCAGGCTCGGGGGCGGTGTGAAACAGGGCCTGTGCTGCCTGGGGATGGCTGTGAAGGGACAGGCATGGGGTGGACAAGGTCTCCTGAGCTGGAGGGCAAACTTGGGGCGATGAACCAAAGACGCAAGCAGGTGTTAGATGAGAAAAATGCAGACCCCATCTAACCAAAGGAGCCTTTCACCTGTGGCCACATTTTAACATTTGGGTTTGAGCTGGGGAAGGCTCAGCCTCCCCCTGAAGGGACGTTAACTACACAGCAGTGCCCTTTAGAGACATGTGGGCCTAGAAACTTTGCTCCAGAATGAAAGTAACTAAAAGAAATTAAGAATAGTAGCTTTTAACCAGACTTGTAAATCTATTCAATGTGATGTTTTTAAGGTTAAAAATCCTGTGGCTTACCCTGTGTCAGTTTCACAATCAAGTGGAAATTGAGGTTTGTATAAATACAGTGTTACGGGTGGCTGAGTTCTGTGACTTGTGTAGACACAGTGCTACCCCAGAACCAGTCTGGATACAGCATTACCTGGTGTTCCCTGCCCTTCCTGTGGATCCCTGTCCATTTCTCAGGGCTCCGTGGAGGGGCCTCCCCATCACTTTGCATGAGTTAGTTTTCCTTGTATAATTTTGAACCATTCCAATCGAGAAAGCCAACTTTTATAGTTTAAGGGCATATTAAATTAACACATGCAGTGAATAATTTTTTTAGCTTTTAGTTTCACCTGATGCTAATACTGAATTCATGCTGTTAGAAGTGCCTGTCACCATTCTCTGTTCAGTGCCTGGTCTAACAGTGAAACCTGCCACCCAGTCCTCAGACTGTGGTCTCCAGGGTATGGTGCCTGTCCTGTTGGCTAAGTGAAGTACAGTCACTTAATGCCTGTAAATGTTTATCTGAGTGGTTAAGGAAGTTTCTTTTCTTAAAAAGATGAACTAATATGCTATTTCTACATGTGAAAATTAAAGATGAGTCATATGCAACTTAAATATTTAATAGAACAATTTGCTACCTTCCAATAAATATTGCAGAGTGATGCTAAATGTATAAATCAGCCTAGCGTTCAGTGAGGCTGTTCACTTCCTGGAAGATACGCTGTTCCAATTGTAAAGCACCAGCCCAGCCTGTCTTATCTGAGCCTGAGGCTGGTGATCCCTGCTGATCAGGATGCTGTATGTGACTGGTTCTGTGCTGGCCAGGAGGGAGTGCAGGCCAGTCCCCGAGGACAGAACCCTGGAGTGTGAGCTTATGCTTCTCAGGGCCTCACCACTTTGGAGCAGCTACTTCAGACCCGGTTTCTCATTTTAAGAAACTGAATTGCTAACCGGGTGCAGTGGCTCACACCTGTAATCCTAGCACTTTGGGAGTCTGAAGCAGGTGGATTTCTTGAGCTCTGAGTTTGAGACCAGCCTGAGCAAGAGTAACACCCAGTCTCCACTAAAAATAGAAAAACTAGCTGGGCGTTGTGGTGGGTGCCTGTTGTCCCAGCTACTCCAGAGGCCAAGGCAAGAGGATCATTTGAGTTGAAGAGTTTGAGGTTGCTGTGAGCTAGGATGTCACAGTACTCTACCAAGAGCAACAAAGTGAGACTCTGTCTCAAAAAACAGAAAAAGAAACTGAATTGCTTTGCAAAATCATACTAAATGTCTTTACTAGTGTTGTTCATATGAGATTCTAATGTTAGTGCGAGGAGCCATGACAATTTATAGAATTTTTAGAAATGTAGGAGATTAGAATTATACAGCGAGAATAGTTAGGATTTCAGAATGCTCCTGCATTCTTAAATATGGGTTAAAGAAACAGTAATCCAAGCTAGAGCTTTGCCTTTTCACGTGGAGCAGGGGCTGGGTGTGGGGTTTACAAAATACTGTGTAAGCATTTACTCAGGCAAGGGCAGGTTACTAGAATGATTTATTTTAACTCCAAAATGCTGTAGGTGGCAAAAAACTGCTAATGGTGTGTTTCAAATGTAGAAATAATTTGCTGTGCTATCCTAAGACAAAACAGACCTTTAGAAATGGAAACACACAGGTAATTCTTTCACAGTTCAAGTCCAGACCCCTCCCTGAGGCCCAACACAGTGTGCCTGGGGCACTGCTGGGAGCGGTGGGGTCTGTGAGCTTTCAAGTGCACATGTGTGTATGCATGTAGTGCGTGTGTCACGTGTGCACATACCTGTGTCAACATGGAGGGTGACCCTGACAGGTGTTTGGCAGACCCTAATTCTGCAGACAGGCAGTTTGGTGGTGCTGTGAGGGCAGTGTCGGGTGCTCTCAGAGATAACATGACTTCTCTGTGTATAGTTCCTTCCTGTCTACACACCCTCGGAGGAGGAGAAGAGGAGCCCCACACTGTACGCCAGCAACGTGCGGCGCATCATGGCAGAGTAAGTGACTGGGGTCTGTCCCACTCCCATCTTACCCGTGGTAGGTGGCGCTCAGCCCTGGGCTGCAGCCAGTCACCCAGGAGGCTCCCCTGCCATCCAGAGATCCTGACACAGTGAGTCACCCAGGAGGGTCCCCTGCCACCCCCGAGACCCTGACACAGCGGGTCACCCAGGAGGGTCCCCTGCCACCCCCAAAACCCTGACACAGCGGGTCACCCAGGAGGGTCCCCTGCCACCCCCGAGACCCTGACACAGCGGGTCACCCAGGAGGGTCCCCTGCCACCCCCGAGACCCTGACACAGCGGGTCACCCAGGAGGGTCCCCTGCCACCCCCGAGACCCTGACACAGTGGGTCACCCAGGAGGGTCCCCTGCCACCCCCCAAACACTGACACAGCCAATCACCCAGGAGGGTCCCCTGCCACCCCCAAGATCCTGGCACAGCTAATAACCCAGAAGTCTCCCCTGCCACCACCAAGATCCTGACACAGCTGGTCATCCAGGAGGCTCACTTGCTAAGGGCAGTACAGACACAGTGGGTCAGGAGGGGCCGGGCAGGTGGTGCTGACAGTTTGGGGCTCTCACTTCTGAGTCCCTTGGTTTACACACTCAGTGGACACACCACAAACAGCCTGGGTTACCAGCTCCTGCGTCCTACTATGCTTTTCCTCCCAGACCATTTGCACCGAGGGTGGAAACAGGTCATTCAGCCTCCACCACAGGCTGCTCCATCACATTCAGCTGAGTGGATGCTAAATGGGGTTGGGGGAAGGTGCATCAGCCCATCCAGGCCAAGCCCATCACCCGAGGCTTCTGTTGTGATGCTGTCCGCTATTGGGGACATGGGAGGATGAGAACATGTGTTACGAAACTCAGTGAATGCTAAGTGTCCCCTGCTTCTCTGAGAGCCATTTGTCTCACAGGTGTTGAGGGACTCAAGTCAGTAAATGGTTCTGTCATTTCCTTTGTGTGATTCAGACTTCTCTGAAAATCCTCCAAATGGCTGGGAACCATGTTCCATCATCACATCAGGGCTGCTGTAGGGAGGAGGGGTCTGCTACATCACAAATATCCTCCCCAAGAAAATAGAAGACATAATGGGGTGGGGAGGGCCTGGTCAGCCTTCCCTGGTGGCATTGCCTCCTGGTGGGTGTCCAACTTTGTAGCAGGTCCTGGGACGTGTCGGAGGCAAGTTCTTCACTGCACTAAGCCACATAGAAAACCAGGACAAGTCAAACTCTAGGCCCTTGCACCAAACAGCCAGATTGTGAATACAAAGAAAGCTGAAAGTGCTGCCCCAGTGAGCACACGAGTGGTCAGAAGCCAGACAGCCTCACTGCAGATACAGAGAAAGTCCAGAGTCTGGACACATCAAACCAGCCACAATACTCCCTTAAGCCAAAGCCTGATTCAGAGTAAGGCTGTGACTCTTCACTTCTCTGAAGGCTGAGAGGGGTGAGGAAGCTGCAGAGGTTGATTCATGAGGTTTAAAGAAAGAAGCCGTCTCCACAACACAAAAGTGCAAGGTGAGGCAGCAGGTGCTGATGGAGAAACTGCAGCGAGTTACCCACACGATCGCTGACGAAGATGGCTGCACTAACAGGTTTACAGTGTGGATAAGGCAACCGTGTAGTGGAAGAAGATGCCATTCAGAAGCTTCATAGCTGGAGAGAAGTCAGTGCCTGGCTTCAAAGCAGAGGCTGACCCTCTTCATTGGGGCCAGTGCAGCTGATGACCTTAAGTGGAAGCCAACACTCATTTACCATTCTGAAAGTCATCCAGCCCTCAAAGACCATGCTAAGTCTACTTTGGCTGTGCGTTCACAGAGCAACCTGGATGGCAATACCTCTGTTTACGGCATGATTGAGACCTGCTCAGGGAAAAAAAAAATCTCGTAAATATTACTGCTCAGCGACACTGCCTCACATACTGTGCTCCACAGAGACGCACAGGAGATTCACGTTCTCATGCCTGAAATACAACATCCATTCCGCAGTCCTTGGATTGAGGACTAATTTTGACTTTCAACTTATCTAAGAAGGCTTGGCGCCCATAGCACAGTGGTTGCTGTAGATGCACCAAGGGTGGCCGGTTCGCACCTGGCCCGGGCCAGCTGAGCAACAATGATAACTGCAATAACAACAACAAAAACAAAAAAAAAATAGCCGGGTGTTTGGTGGACACCTGTGGTCCCAGCTATTTGGGAGTCTGCAGCAAGAGAATCACTTAAGCCCAAGAGTTTGAGGTTGCTGTGAGCTGTGATACCATGGTACTCTACCAAGAGCAACATAGTGAGACTGTCTCAAAAAAAAAAAATTGTCTAAGAAATACATTTCATAAGGCTGTAGCTGCCATGGACACTGATTCCTCTGATGGCTCTGGCCAAAGTCAGTGGAAAACCTCCTGGGACAGAATCTCCATTCTGGATGCTGTGAAAATACTCTTGGTTTCTGGAAGGAAGTCCCACTCAGGCATTTAGGAGATGCGGCTTCCAACCCCATGAAGACTGCGAAGCTCCAGACTTCAGTGGAGGAAGGACCTGCAGATGTGGCGGAGACAATACCTGGAAGTGGAGTCTGCAGTGGGGGACTAGTCCAGGCCATTGCGCGGTCAAGCTTGGAAGAGACAGGAGGAGCTGCTTCTACGGGGAGCAAAGATGGTGGTTTCTCAAGATGGGATCTACTGGTGAAGATGCCATGAACACTGTTGAAATGACTCCCAGGGATTTAGAATCCTCCATGAACATCACTGATAGAGCAGCAACAGGGTTTAAGGGATCGACTCCAGTTTGGAAGTTCTGTGTATGATGCTGAACAGCATTGTTTGAAAGGAAGAGCCAGTCGGCATCTGAGGAAGTGCCTCGGCCACCCCCACCTTCAGCACCTGCCATTCAGGCCCAGGACCTCCAGCATGACTTGCTGCAGCCTCAGATGGTCATTTGCCTTTTTTAGCGATGAAGTATTTTTAATTCAGCCATGGGCATGTTTCTTAGAGATAATGCTATCGCACTTAAACTACAGCCTCGTGTAGACGTAACCTCTCACACTCTGGGAAACTAGGAGCGTGTGACTTTGTCATGACACTTGCTTCACCGTGAGTCTGGAAACAAGCCCTCCGTGTCTCCAAGGCACCTTGTGTTGGGGAAATTATTAAAAGCCCCTTTAGTATGAAGATTCCTTGGGGGAGGGGTGGTATTTGGGTTTTTATACTTGGTTAATTCCACCATAAACATGTTTTAGTAGGAAGGGAGAGACTGTCTGCCCTGAGACTTCGCTCTATACACCTAAGTCCTGGAGTCAGGGCCACGACTGGTGAAGATGCCCCAGTTCCCTGCATGCACCCAGGTGGAGCAGGGTGTATGCTGTATTAGTTTAGAGTGGAAACAGATACACAGGATGAAATGGCAGCTGTGTGGCCACCACATGCTTTTTAGCAGGACAAAAACCATGAGAACACAAGCCAATAAAGGGCGGAAGCCCCTGTTCCGAGTGAGAGCAGGGGCAGCTGCCAGGCCAGGTGCGTGCTCAGTACTGAACACAAACATCTCTGGTAAGGGCTTCTGCAGGTGGGGGCAGGGGTGGGAGTACCTTTCCTGGCCTTCAGGAGGGTTCTCTTGTCCCTGTAGGGCTCTGGGGAGAGGACGGTGTCTGGACTGCAGGTTTGGTGCTACACCTGCCCAAAGCCCCTCCAGTGCCCGCTCCCGCCGCCTGCCATGTTCCCACTGCCAGGGAAGATGGGGGTGGGGGGTGCTCTGCATCCTCCAGAGAGGCGGTGGCTTTTCCTGCCCATTCTGCACTGACCGAGCAGCTCGGGAGACAACCTGGGGTTTCTCACCCAACTCAGCTGTGCAGATAGCAGCTTCTCCCACCCTGCTTTCCCTGGTTCATTTAAGTAGGAAAATAAATTTTATCGTGAGTTTCTTCTGTTGCCTGTAACTTTTTCTGTTGGAATTACTGGATATTGCCTTTAATGTGCCAACAGGTAGAAGAAGGTGACCCACAACTGGACAGTGACACCCCCCACCCCCGAGAACTGGGGTGAAAGAGGATTTGCCCATTGGTCAGACATATCCTCACGTATTTAGAGTAGCAGGCTAGTTTTTAAAGGTTTTCATGCCATTTTCTTCTTGTGTGGGGTGGTTTCTTATGCCTCAAGTGCTTTCTGACAGCTCCCTGGGCCCTTCCATACAAAGTTGGCCTAATTCTGGGGGGAGCTTCTATTCTTGGAAAACCCATCCTATTCATGACTTCCACTTTCATCTTGGCCCCCACCTATATTCATAGTAATTTCTTTTTTAATGTTTAACCAACCTAGAAATGACATTATGCGGCGCCTATGGCTCAAAGGAGTAGGGCGCCGGCCCCATATACCGGAGGTGGCAGGTTCAAACCCATCCTCGGCTAAAAAACTGCAAAAATAAAATAAAATCATAGGAGCCTGAGTGAAAGCGCCATTTACTGTACAGATGAAGCTGTTTCTGCCTGGGTTCCACCAAGGGAGTAAACACCTTAAACATACACATTGTTGTGTCCAGATGACCCCATGACATAGATGTATGGTCCCAGGGCAGGACATGCTACTTGCAATCGTTGGCCACTGCAGGGATTTCTGTTCTCAAAGATGATTCGAGAGAGCCCCAGATGGTGCCCTGGGAACCAGGTGCCTCTGTTACATTTGGTAACCCTTGCCCACCTCTTACATCTCTAGAACTTTCCTTTGGGTGTGGACATGTTGCCCTATGTCCATGCTCTGGACACACAGCCAGAGGAAGAGCCTTTTGCTCAGCTACTTGGAGGAGACTGTGAGATTAGAGGTCTCAAGGTCATGCTGATGTGTACCCCGCGCTCTCTTGCAGGGCCCTGGGCATCTCCGTGACTGACTATACATTTGAGGACTGCCAGCTGGCCCTGGCAGAAGGACAGCTTCGCCTCCCTGCCGACACCTGCCTCTTAGAATTTGCCAGGCTCGTGCGTGGCCTTGGGTAAGTTCTCTGTTCTTCTTCCTAGAGAGCTGGAACCAGTGCTGCCAGGGTCCAGCCGAGGCTACCAGAGGTCAGGGTAGACAGCTAAGGAGATAATTGCTAATAATACTTATTCTGGGCTCGGCGCCTGTGGCTCAACGGGCTAAGGCGCCAGCCACGTACACCTGAGCTGGCGGGTTCGAATCCAGCCCGGGCCGCCAAACAACAATGACGGCTGCAACCAAAAAAATGGCTGGGCATAGTGGTGGGTGCCTGTAGCCCCAGCTACTTGGGAGGCGGAGGCAAGAGACTCGCTTGAGCCCAGGAATTGGAGGTTGCTGTGAGCTGTGATGCCACGGCACTCTATCCAGGGTGATGGCTTGAGGCTCTGTCTCAAAAAAAAAAAAAATACTTATTCTGTTCTTTGTTTTTTCAAATACCAGCTTCAATCCACATAGAATTATCTTCAAAACTCTTCATGCTTAAAAAAAAAAACAAAACCTCTTCATGCTTGGCAGTTCTCTCTGCAGGTGCTGCCCCAGGAGGCCACCCCGTAGGACACCCCGCCCAAGGGATGTCCACAGAGCCACGGGGCATAGACATCTCTTCACTCAGCACGCACTGTGCACCCTCAAGTCACTACAGTGCCTTTCCTTGGAAACTGACTTTTTCTTTATATTAAAAAGTTTAATATTTCAATGAGTCATAAACATAACAGTAAATCTCTTGTTGATAACTCTGTAAATATTTTTTCTAGGCTAAAACCAGAAAAACTTGAAAAAGATCTGGACAAATATTCAGAAAGTGCTAAGGTGAAGAGAGAAGAGAAGATTGGGGTTTCAGAGTTCGCAGCGTACCTAGAAGTCCCGGTGTCTGATGTGCTGAAAGACATGTTCTCACTGTTTGATGAGGTGGGGCCGCCACTGAGGGTGGGGAAACCTCTAGCTTTCAACATGTAAATTGTCCTCAATGTAACACGAGCACGTTCTAGACAATTCCTCAAGCAGAGAGGGGGAGCCACCCTCCTTACGCACCCTGTCACTGGGAGAGATTCCTGCCATGCTATATCCAGTACTGAAGTTCTAATGATTCCAAAAGGCCATCCCCATACAGGGATCTCCATGGGACCCTGCATTAAACCACCACAAGCCAGCTCAGCTGGAGTCCCTTCCTCATGCCAGAATTTCTAGATATTGTGCCCCCTCCTCAGTGATCCACTGAGAGGTTCCCCGTAGGCTTGTGTTAATGTGTGAGGACCTCTCCCCTAGGACCACCACTCCTCCCGCTGCACCCTCTCCCCTAGGACCACCACCCCTCCCCCCGCACCCTCTCCTCTAGGACCAGCAGCCCTCCCCCCACACCCTCTCCCCTAGGGCCCCCTACGCCCTCTCCCTCACCCCCCTAGAGCCCCATCACTCCTCTACATCACATCTTTAACTCATACATGGTAGCCCAGTGAATCAACAATCACGTCACGTTGTCATGGCTCTAAAAATGTGAGTGGTCTTAAGGGGCTTGAGAAGGCATGGGTGGTGCCTGAAGGGGGACAGGCTGCCACGTCTCCCAGAAATCCCCGCACCTAGGCTGACCTGGATGTGCGTGTTGGGGTACTGATACCTGAGCCGTGGGTCCTACTGGGCCTGCCAGGTGTCAGGTGTGCGTAGAGGCTCCTTCAGCCTTGCATGTTCTGTGTGAAGACACAGCATGTCCATGTGCCGTCGCAGGATGTCCCCTGGACAACATGGTGTGCTCTTCATACCCATGTGGAACGGCTGTACGTGGACTTTGGTGGAACCCGGGGGAAGCAAGTGAGTGGCCCCGACACTGTGAGGCCTCTGTGGTGTGCAGAGCATGTGAGCCACTGTGGCCTTTTGTTAGTGGTGTGATTGAGTGAACTTGCTGCAGACCAAATGGCCGTGCTGGACGCAGCCCCGGGCAGAGGAAGTAGGCACAGACTTCATCTCCTGCAGGAGCCACAGCTGTGGCTGCATCTCCACTCAGATGCTTTCAAGCAGCCTCAAGTTTCAGATATGAGACTGTAGATGTTGATTCAACACACAGTTATTAATTTTCATTTTCTGCTCTTTCAAATTCTTAATGGTCCTTTGAGGTGGGAGTGTGGCCTGTTTCACACACGCTCAGGCCCAGAGGGGATCCCTTCCCAGAGCTAGGACCTTGTCCTCTTGTTGGGTCAGAGGAAACTCAACATGCCTGTGCCCCCCCCTTCCCCGGAGCACCTCCCTACCCCATGCCATGCCTTGAGGACACAAATGCCCCCAGGGACCTGTGTGTACCCCACAGCTGAGCCATTTGCACTGGGGAGGCTCTGGCTCCTGTGTCATGTTCCTCCCTCTGACTCAGGGTGCTCCTCACCTCGGCCGCCATCTCACTGACCAGGGAGTCCTCCCTCAATCCCCAGGTGGTCCTCCCCTCCTCTCTGATTAGGGCATCCTCCCTCTGTCCTGAGATGCTCTTCCTCTTACCAGGGAGTCCTCCCTTTGACCCAGGGTGCTCCTCCCCATCCTCTCTGATCAGGGAGTCCTCCCCAACCCTGAGTGCTCCTCACTTCCTCTCTCTGGTTAAGGAACCCTCCTTCCCCTTTGGGGTGCACGTCCCCTCCACCTTAGCTAGGGAGTCCTCCTCTGCCCTGGGGTGCTCTTCATCTCTCCCTCTCAGCCCAGGGAGACCTCCTCCTGCCCCTGGTGTTCATTTCTACTCTGTGTGCTCAGGGACGGGGTGGTCTTTTCCTGGGACGAGGCGTGCCCAGCACCAACAGGAGTGTGGTCTCACCTCACGCAGCACCAGCCTGCTCACCAAAGCAGCAGCTCACCCTGTAGAGGCCACGACTATGCCTGAGGCCGGTCAGCAGGGCAGGGGCTGAAGCCCAGATTTGCCCTATGCTGGGCTTCCTCTCACACCTTGTCACAATCAGACTAAGTGCTCAGAGCCCAAAGCAAGCATTGGTGCTTGCTGGTTTGTCTTTGAAAATGCAAGTCTTGGCGGGTGACAATCATTATTTTGCACATACTTTGTTGAGAAGCTCCCCGTAGTGGTCTTAGAATTGGACAATTCGTGGTAATGGCCAAAAATCATATGCACAGTACAGTGGCCTTGGAGAGTCCGGGTGTTACCAGTCTTCTCCCACGGTGCCTTTCACACAGCCAGATGTCAAGTAAGCCTGGACTGACCCTTTGGGTAACATGCAGGACCTGTGTGCCGCACTGGAGCTCTGTGTGCCTAACAGGGCCTTTCCCCACAGGGCAGCGGCGGGATGGACCTGAGGGAGTACGTGGTCGCCCTGTCTGTGGTCTGCCGGCCAGCCAAGACGTTGGACACCATCCAGTTGGCATTCAAGGCAAGTGTGGGTTTCACGTGAGTTTGGTGCAGACAAGGGACTCGGCCTAACTGCTGTTCTTCTGTGAGCCTCTGCTGGCTGTCTGTAAAACATCCAGAAAACTAACTGAAATTAGCAACCCACGCTCATAATAAAGGCATAGACTAGCGACGCCCAGATCCCTGGGCAGGGCTGGCAGGTGTCGCGTCACCATGCGCTCTGTGTCCGCCCGTCTCACATGGGGCCGTGCACCTCATCTCTCCCTGCACAGCCTCCCTGTTGGCCTGTTGCCTGGTGAAGAGATCAGGGCTTTGGAGCTGCCCCAGGCTACACCCGGGGGTGTGTCCTGCCAGAGCTGAGCTATTTGCCACCGTGGGGATCCCACAGACCCCCCAGGAAGCCTCGGGGCTTGCCTCACTGGATACTTGGATCTAGAATAGAGCTGGCCGGGCTTTATCTGGAGAGACAGTTCCCTCAGGGACTCCCGAGTGGGTACAACTGTCATCAACCGGACTTCCAGGATGAGAGAAGTGAGGAAGTGGCTCATCTCCCCACCCTGAGAACCCTTCTGCCCCAGCACAGCCTCTCCGCAGCAGTGCTGGTGGTCCCCACATGCAGAGGTGGCTCATGTTGATCAACCAGGGGAACTAACTGGACAGTGTCACCATGTGGCCACCTCTTAGAAACCCTGGCCTTTATCCTCCAGACCTGGGCAAGCTGCCGGCCTGATCTGGCCCAGGCCCCACAGACTTGTGGCCCCTCTGCTGACCCTGCCTCACTGTATCTGTTTAGACAGCCTCCCGGCACCCGCTCTGGAGTCACCCAGTAGAGCTGTAGCAGGATGACAGTAGCAGGAGAGGGAGGCTGGGTTTATTTCTCAGCATAAACAGTGGGACAAGGAACCTGACCCCCTGCCAGCCTGGCACTGCGGGGCACGGCCCCTGCATCCCTCCACAGGTAGGTATAACCAGCTGTGGAGTTTTGAGGACATGCTCTGTGGAGATGATGGTCCCCACGGATGGGATGGGTGGGTCTTTCCAGGTGGCCCCACCGTGCGTAACGTCATGTGCTTGCCTGTGGTGCTCCCTCTCACAGGTGGGCTGGTAGATCAGATACAGCCTGGTACCCACAGATCCTCACAGGTCATGTTCACACAGCTGTGTCTCGGAGAGATGCGAGGTCCTACCTGTGTCAAGGGCGGCTTGGTTGCTGTGCAGATGTGCCTTCATCCTAAGTGTAGGTTTTAACCCCTGGCTTATCTGTCTTATTTTCACTTTCTTCCTGTCTCTGCCAGCAGCCTGCACCTTTCCCAGCATCAGCCTGTCCTAAAGTCATAGCCTTTGTCCTTTCTGCTGGCCCGGGGACACCTCCCCTGGGCCCCTGCACACATTTAAATGGGTTCACCTGCCTTGTTTTACTGTTCAGGTTCCTCCTGGCCGATCGTTGAGATACAGCTGCGTTTATGATGGTGCACACTTGAGGGGTCCAGTAGCAATTTCAAGCATATGATATACTTTTGGAGTTTCTTGTTTTGCTTTCTTTTTTTATTATTACTATATAAAACCTTAAGACATGGTCATGGTAAAGATTCTAACAGCTCAGAAAGTGGAAAATGAAAACCAAAAGGTCTCTGCCCCGCCCCCTGCACTGAGACCCCAGTTCTGTATCCCACCATGTCTTCATATGGCCTTCTAAATAACTTTTTGAGTATAGAAACTACCTCTCTACCGTTTTTGCTTTCAAAACTCTGAAGCAGAGTATGCTGTGTGTCCCCTGCAACCGCCATGTGCATCCCATGACCATGGGGGGTGGTGGTGAGCCAAATTGGAGGAGTGCCAGGTAGAGAAGGTGACTTGGGTCTGGCCCAGTTCAGTGTTGTGGGTCCAGTGCCCCAAATGGATTTAGTCTGCAGATATCTGATTTAGCAAATCTAAAATTAGGAGAGAGATTTAGAACAAAGAAGATTCAGTTGTCAGCATGCACAGGTACTGTTTGAAGCTGGGTGCACAGATGCTGTCCCCTGGGGATACGAGCCTGGCATGGGGGGACGCCTGCCTCAAGCAGTCCAGAGGGGAAGTGGAGGCAGACGTGATGGGAAGGGAGGCGAGCCTGGCCAGGCAGCCCTCACGAGGGCCGGGCGAGCTGATGGCATTCACTGCACAGGCAGATCCCTGAATGCCCACGTGATGTGTGGCGTCCCCCAGGTTCAGGGTGTGGGCATCTCCGAAAGAGTAGGACACTCTGGCTGTGGAGACTAGGTCTCAGGGGAAGCATGGCGGGAACACTCAAATGACACAGCCATGTGGCCATCAGGCAAACCATGGGGGACTCAGGGTCAGGAGCCTCCGGGACACTGGGCCCCAAGCAAGGAGAAGCAGATGAAGTGATGGTATGGGTGGCTCAGGCTGAGAACCTGGATGAGGATAGTCACCATGAGATTACTTTTCTGAGCTGGGCTGTCCAACAGGGGTTTGAGGAAGCTCTGGGGTCAGAGCTGAGAGTAGTGGGCTTGGGCCCTGAGAGTACCCACCAAAGAAGTGAGATAAGAAGACGTGGCCACAGGGCCACCTCAAGCCTCATGCAGGCTGCAGAGGGTGGGGTGGGCTCTGAGCAAGTGGACCTGGGGGTCCCCAGGTCAAAGAGTGTGAAGTGGGGGAACAGCCGGAGCTGTGGTGTGGGGGAGGGGAGCCCCTTGGTTCAGAGGAGCAGCCACTGCCACCGACCCCCGACCCACCCTGGCCCTGGACTGGGCTGCAGAGGGTCCGAGCTGCTGCCCCCAGAATCGGGGCAGGAGAGGAGAAGTTGGGCTGAGGATGGAGCTCAGCCTTCAGGTCCACTCTGATCCCCAGCCATGCCCCCAGCCATGCCCTCCTCGGCCTCCATCTCACACCTGCTTCCATGTCCGCACCCTCCCCCAGGCTCCTGACCCTGTGAGTTTCTGGCAGTTGCGTCCCCTTGTCAGTGAACATGTTGGTGGCCTCCTGGATTCCAAGGGCAAGAGCTGCTGGGGGATTCTGAACCCGGCTCCTCTCAGCATGGCAGTGGCCGAGGACAGGTCCCTCTGCTGTGTCCAGCAGGCAGCAGAAGGGACCGGGTTGCCTCTGGCCTCAACGGGTTGTTGACTTGCTCATTGGTCACTGGGGGTCAGGTTAGCAGCAATCGAGTTCTCAGGGCCTTGGGGCCGCTGGAGAACCAGGACATCTGTGGGGCCACCGGCCCATTATGGCCAGGGCAGAGGAGGTGGCCGTGAGGTGACAGTCTGCTCTGCTCTGCCCTGCAGATGTATGGGTCCCAGGAGGATGGCAGCATAGGCGAGGGCGACTTGTCCAGCATCCTCAAGACTGCCTTGGGGGTGGCAGAACTTCCTGTGACAGACCTTTTTCAAGCTATTGATGAGGAGGAGAAGGGGAAGATCACATTTGGTGAGTGGCGGAGGTGGGGTCACACCATGAGTGGGGGGGACACCATTATGCTGTCCTGAGCGTGCCCCTGGAGTGTCCCCAGGCTCCCCTCTGTGCACCAGGCTGCCCTGTCATCTCCTGCAACACAGAAACTCCTCAGAAGAAAGGTTCTTCCCAGAACCTGGCCTGGGTAGGCAGGGAGCTTTGAAACTGGCTTTCTTTAGGCAGTTTATGGAACCAAATGCCAAACCCAGCTCTGGAGCCCTGGGCCCCAGTGTGGACACCGTCTTCAGAGGCTGTTGCCTCCCCCAGGGCTCCATGCAGATGTGCGGGCCTTGTCACCAGCAGCCAGGGCTCCAGGCTGCATGTCCCCCTGCCTGGGTGGTCTGGCAGGAAGGCACAGGGAGGTGGGTGCTCCTGAGCCATCATAGACATGATAGGGGGGTGATTTTCACCCCTAGAACAACTCACCTTTCTAGTGACATTTGGCTGGATAATACTGTAAACTGCCGTTCAAAACTGGCAAACCTCCACCAAAGTACCCCTCCTCAGAGTGTGGGCAATGGTGATGTATCCCTCAAGGCTGAGATGGGCTCAGAGTCCAGCCCATGCCCCTACCAGGTACTCTCTGAACTTTCCTGCAACACATGCAGGGTGGGAGTCCTAGGGGGTGGGAAGGGCAGAGCTGGAATTTTGGGAAAACTGTCCTGTCCAGTGAGGGGTCTCAGAGCCCTGCAGGGCAGCAGAGGTCCTCAGGGGCCCTGTCAGTCAGGGTCCCTTAGAAGGCAGGTTCATTTCTAAGTTATGTATATTTTCCCTAAAAACAAGAAAACAAATCTAGTAGGCATTTGCTCAGAAAGATAAAGAATTCTGAAGTGGTTTATCATTCATATCTTGTTTGGGTGTTTTTAAAACTGCATCCAGCTCAGACACCGTGTTCCGTGCCGACCACGCCACTCTCCTGGGCCTGCTCAGGCTCTACTGTGACGTCAGCACAGGCCAGCTGTCAACTGCTCCGGGGTTCCCACAGGTGGACTTGGGCTGTGGTGTCCCACAACCCCTGCATCCGTCCTCCACCACTGCCAAACCTGTTTGCAGTATGGCAGGCGGAAGCCTGGGTGCCTCTGCCCCCAAATGGCCACCTGCAGGGTCTGCAAAGTAGCGCCCTTGCCTACTGTGTGCCTTCACACAGGGTCAGGTGTCACCTGGACCTTGGTCTTGCCCCTGAACCCCTAGTGTCAGATACCAGGATGTATTTATTGAATTCAGAGTCACAAGTTCACTTTAGATTTTCCCAAAAGCAGGAACAGCCAAAAGGACTTGCTGGCCGCCCCTTGTTCTCAGGGTGACGGGGTCCAGCAGGAAGCTGAGTGCAGGTTTCTTGCCTCCCCAAAGTGTCGACTCACGATTCCCACCTCCCCAGAGAGGCACTGGGTGGTGCCACCAGAACCCAGGGAAAAGAGCCCCCCAAATCTAGGCATTTGCTCCTCCAAGACCCCAGTAACCAAAGGTGCCTTTATCTTTCCAGCTGACTTCAGCAGGTTTGCAGAAACATACCCCAACTTTGCAGAAGAGTATTTGTATCCGGATCAGACACATTTTGAAAGCAGTGCCCAGACCCCACCTGCATCAGCCCCAAATGGCTTCTGTACTGACTTCAGCCCTGACAGCATGGACGTTGGCAGAAGGCCATCCCATAAGAAACTGGAATAGGATGGGGCTGCAGAGGGACACAGCCTCTCCCAGCATGACTGCCTGCGTCCAGGCAGCCGCTGGCCCCCCTGCGAGTGGCAACCGGGCCTCGCTCTCTGCTCCTGTGTCCAGGCGCTGTGTCCAGGCCCAAGTTACAGACGACTTGGGGATTTGTTTTTGTTTCTTTGCGAAGTCTCCATTTCAGACCAGCAAGTGGAGAATTCGGAAGGAATCTGCACGTGTCCCCGACTGTGGAGGGCGGGGTTCCCCTCTGGCTGGGCTCCTCTGGGGTGCTAGCTGCAGTGTCCTGCTGTGAGTCTCCCTCAGTCTCTCGCTCCCTCGTGCACAATGCCAGGGCCTCCTACGCACACACACTGGAAGCAGAACTGCCGCCCACGTGTGATTCCAGCACAAAGTTCTGCCCACCTCTGTGGGATCACGGCGTGGCAGGGTATTGCCTGATTTTTAAACATTTCTATATTTGTGTGAAACTCATGAGGATTTTATAACTTCATTTAGGTACTTCAGGAAACATTCCACATTTTTAAAAAAAAAAAAAAGAAAATTGTTTTTCTACTTCATTTTTCTTTTAGGGTCAGAGACTATTTATTTATAGGCCTTTTTTTGATAGCATTTGAGGCTGTTTTGAGCTTTGACCTAAATTTCTATTGGGCCTCTCTCCACCAGGTTAAACTCCTCTCCTCCCGTTTGGGCCCCACCAGGGGAGATTCAGCCTCTAGGTCCCGGTCCCAGCTCCAGAACACTTTTTCTGCTCTTCTTGATCTTTTTTCAAGACCCCCCTCTTTTGTATCGACGTTACCAGTTGGGTATTTCTGTTTCACTATAACGCAGTCTACTTCATTTTGTCTCCACCTCCAGTAAGGACTGAACGGTAGGGAGTGAGAGGCAGAGGCAGCAGCGGGAGGTCAGCAGGCTGTGCAGCGTGTGGCCTCCCGAGCAGCCCTGGAGACGCTGGCCAGGTGGGCAGCTCCTCCCTCCTCTCTGCTCCGGGTCTCTGGCCCTCGGGGTGTGGCAGCTGCTGACCGTCCACCTTCCTGGGCTCAGCCTTAGCTTGGGGACGGGTGACCAGGACGTCTGCCCAGGGCTGCCTCCCTCAGCTCCACCTCCTGACACTGGGCGGGGTGTGTCCCCTCTTAAAGGGGGAGAGAGAGGGGCTTTGAGGCACTGGGACTGGGGACATTTGGTGTGACCTTTATCTTCTGCCGCCACCTTTTCCACCATTTTTACAGCATAAAGAGAAACCGGCCTGTAAAGCACAATAATAACCATAGACTGCAGTTTGTCTCCTAAAGCAAAGCCTCTGGGTTTATTTGGGGAAACAGATTTTTCTGAGGTGAACTGATTTTTGTATTCAGGGTATCTCTGTAGAAAGTGACCGTGAGGCCAGTAAGTGCAGGAGAAAATGTTTACTAACCTCCGCAGTGTGGTGCCCTGCGTTCCCCACTGATAGGCGTTGGCATAAAGGAGCTGCCCGCCCTGGTCACATCACCCTGCAGCTCCAGCATGAGCACTGCCAGCAACACAGACAGGGATGGCAAATAGAAGCTGATTTCTGGGCTCCTGGCTTGTTGGACATGGGAGAAATTCTAACGCAGCCTTGGTAGCAATTGATTTTATAATTATAGAATGCATAAAGATTCATTTTTAAAGAGAACAGCCTGCACGTGACCAGTGAAGGAGGTTAATAAACTAAGATATTCCAAGGGAAGGGCCCGCAGCTCCCCTCCCTGAGGTCTGCGGATGAAGGGTTTTTTAAATGAAATGCCACTGCATTTTCAGGAAAAAAATCTCTGATAAACAGACTTTGAATGGATGTTTGTTCCTCCTGATTCTCTTTTCTTGCACCGCAACTTCACGGTGTTTGGAACTGTGAATGTACATAGTGTGGGGTTGGCTCCCTTCTGCGTGACCACGGCGCCTGCCCTCAACCGCAGAGAACTTTGGATTTTCAGCGGAATAAATAAAACACGAAGGCTTATATACTTGCAGGCGCATCTTGGTGTGTGTTTATTAGACACTGTGACAGGAGACAACCCCAGTATTTTCGTGGTGTGGCTCCAGCATGTTTGGAAAACAGAGTAATTGAAATATAGACAAAGCTTTCTGGGAGTCAGGGTTGCTGTGAAGTCTGGAGTGTCTGATATTACGTGGATAGCAGCAAACACTTCACAGAATTCAAACTGGTGTAGCTGTCCCCTGCCTGGGGTGTTGGTTTCTGTGCTTGCCGTAGGTGAAGTGCTCGCACCCCCAGCATGTCAGGCAGAGAGGAAAGGGATCTTACATTCCATCCTACTATGTCAGGAAAAGATTTAGAAATGAAACTAAAAGAAATAGACCTACTGTGTTACTCTCCTAGAGACTTAATATGCAAAACCAGCTTATATGTTCTCCAACGTGATGGGTTGAGTAATGATTGTATTGTTCAAGAAAACAGGTCAGAGCAGGAGGCTGCAAGGCGTGCGGGGCCTGCGGGGCCTGCGGGGCCTGAGGGGCATGGGAGGAAGCCAAGGAAGAACATGCAGCAGGTGTTCTTAAACCCACAACAGCAATTTTTATTCACTTTGTCATGCCTTCGTGCATTCACCATGTTTAATAAATGGACATTGCCTTTAAAATTAAGTTTCTTAAATAACGGGGTAGAGACACTCTACACATTTCACATTCAAAGCTGCACTAGGCACTTGCTGAGGGTCAGCTCGTGTAAGAGCAGAGGAGAAGGGGCAGCCTCTGTGGGCCCAGGCCGTGTGTGCACACGTGGGACAAGGCATGGTGGGTGCTGTCCCCAGAGCTCTCAGCCATGCTGCACTCAGCGCAGGACCCAGACTGTAAGGAAGGGACAAAGGGGCAGCACTCACAGAGGGAGCCCTCTCCAGGTGTCCACATGGGAGCTAACAAGCTCCAGCTTCTGCTCTGGAGACGCCATCAGAACCCAGCAGTGGGGAGAGTCAGCCCTGCCCCTCTTTGCCTGTCTCCCTCACTGCCCTTCTCCACCAGCTCCCCCATGGCTCCCTGTCCCCCCATCAGAGGCCAGTGGCGGGGAGCCCTGGTTTCCACAACCAAACACAGACAGTGCCCATGGCCACTCAGCGTCCAGATCTGCCTCGTGTGTCTCCTGTCACTGCTGGGACTGCCCCTCCAGACAACCTCACCTTCCCCCAAAAGGGTCAAGGCCCCTACTGTCCTGGGGTGTGTTAATCGCAGCATAGTCCAGGCCGGGCAGATATTCTCTAACACAGGAAACTACAGCTGTCCATCCTTCACCACTGCAGGTGCTCACCGTATAAATAGGCTGAGGAGTGGCTGAAAGAATAACGTGGCTGCTCACAACACACGCCCAAATACACCTGCCCCCAAACCGAGCAAGGACAGTCCGCACGCCTGCTACTGCCCCATTTCTACGGCCAGTGTGAGTCGTGGTCAGCAGCCAGTGCTTCCACATCTCTTTGGCTCTGTCCTTGGAAGGGCAGAGTCTTTTATCTGGTGACAGGTTCAGAATTCCACCCCAAAGTGAATGAGCCTTCACCGTCTCGCCTTTACTAGTCACAATGTTAGTCATGGAAGTTCCAAGAAGTGCCCAGAGCGTATGTCCTGGATTCCCAAGGTGATGATGGCACTGTCGCTGGCACGGGATGTTCCTTCCCATAGAGGACACTTTCCTTGCCCTCTGAGTTCAACAGCATGAGTAGGCCAAGTGGCCAGTGGTGGCCTGTCATTGTGGTCCCAGGAGGAGGCACCAACCTTGGGAACCAAGACCTCTGAAGAGGAGAGGCCGAGTGTTGCGGAGGGCAGCAACAATGCGGGCTCATCACACGGGCAGGCTAACTCGTGTGAGGTGGCAAACGTAAGGTCAGCTCAATGTGAGCAACACCGTTCCCCAGCCTGGCAGAGAAGCCCCCTCTCGGGACTCTTCCAGCCAAGTGACACAGGGACAAGAGAGGTAATAAGCCACATGAGAGGTGCAGATCTGGAATATGCCACCTGTCTCGTCAGCCGGTGTGAGCCACACGGCCGCATCTGCATGCAGGGCCCCGCAGGGAGGGCCGCTCCACAGGTACACAAGCTGCCCTGTGGTGACGGGAGCCATCCCCGACCCCTCAGCATCACAGATGTTCCGGCTATGACAGCACTGTGTGCTGGCACACAGCTCAGAGCACCGTCACAGCGTGAGGACAGTAGGCAGCGTGCAGGAGAGGAAGTCACCCTCCATTCCATGAGGACAGCACCGCTGGGTGAGCAGAGACTACATGTTGTGCCTGTGGCCAGCTGCCTGGCTGTAAAACAAACTCCTCAACACGGTGGCAGAGGACAGAGATAATGAATGAGCGGGTCCTTGAGTCCAGACAGTGCTGGGGGAAGTACTGATGGCAGAGAACAAATCCATGCCTGAAACAAGGACATATTAAAACGAGGAGATGGTCCCCTCAGTGACAGACGTGCCCAGTGTGATTGGTCAGCCTTCATGGGGACTGGCCGGTTACCCACCAGGACTGGTGCCACACCAAAAACTAAGACTGGACTCTGCTCTGACACACATCGGCCTGGGCTGCCACTGGTTATCAGTCTGTGTTGCTGGTCCACACTCATTCCCCATCCTGCCGCCAGCACCACCTTATGACTGAGTCCACCAAGTGGACCTGGGGCTGTCTGGGGAGGAGGCAGGCTGACATCCACATGTGCCGTGCCCTGGACAGGACTGCAGGAGATGAGGTGCTCCAGGAGGAAGTACCCATGAGGCCAAGTGGACAGCAGTGTGGGGCCCAGTAAAGCTCAGGGAGAACGCAGGTAGCACGCACAACAGGTGAGATGAGGCAAAGAGCCCAGTCACCTGCAAGGGGGGAGGATACAAAAGTTATCTGACAAACTAATGGCCAGAATTCTTCTAAATCTATAAACTCAGACATCCCAAAATTCAATAAGCACCAAGCAGGATAAACATAACAAAAATACAGCAAAGCTGAGTATAACTCGTTGCTGAAAGCCACTGATAAAGAGGAAATCTTAAAAGCAACCAGGGAAAAGAATGTATCAAAATATCAAGGAACAAGGGGTAAGAGTAACAACAGACTTCTCAGCAGAAATTATGCAGTACAGGAGACAGGTGACCTCTTCAACAAGATTAAATACGACAGCTGTCAACCTAGAATTCTTTGCTTAAAGAAAAATCTTTCAAAATTCAAGGCAAGACAGTTTTAAATAAACAAAAGTTGAGATAATTCATTACCAGCAAATCATCATTACCGACAATGTTAAAAATTCTACAAGCAGAAATATAAAAATATCATCCAAGACTTTGGTTCTGTACAATGGATTAATAGTATTTGAAGGTAAACTGGTAAGTTAAAAATGATGCGATAAGCTCCCCCCTTGGTTCTGCAGGGAGCCATGATTTTGCCGCTATACTTCAGCCTGTATGAAGATCAACCCTATCTCTAAAACTTTTTTTAATATAATAAATATTTTTTTAAAAATCAACCAGGAGAAACAGGCAAAAGAAAAGGTTCTTTTCATACAAAAGAACATAAGTAAGAGCAGATTTCTCGCTGGAAATAATCTCACTGGAAGCTGGAAAACAGTGGCAGAATGCCTACAAAGTATAGAAATAAAACTGTCAACCCAGAACCCTTTACCAACCAAAACTATCTTTCAAAACAGAAAAACAAAAACTTTCAGACCCATAAATGCTGAAAGAATTCATCAGCAGCAGAACTGTGATACAAGAAATGTTAAAGTAGGTCTTTAACACAGAAAGAAGGAGGACACCCTTTCCGAATCTGGGTCTGCAGGAAGGAGCAAGGAGTAACAGAAATGCTCATTAAGTGAACAGAAAGACTTTCTTCCTCATTATTTAAATCTCTTTAAAAGATAATTGGCTATCTAATTACTCAAAGCAGGTTACTCCAAGCAGAGTTGATAATGTATTCTCAAGTTCCTAAAACGTGTTGAGGTACAATGAATGTTTGACCACGTGGACACACACTGTGTGAAGCTGGCCTTGTGTGTGGTGCGGTGTGACCTCCCTTGAAGGCAGAGTGAGGAGTTAAGGGAGCTACAAACACTGGGCAACCTAAAATAGCACAACCAGGACATGCAGCCCACAGCCTAATAAAGGCAGTGGGGTAAAATGAAAACCACGTGATCCGAAAGAAGGCTGAAAAAGAGAGAAAAAGAATAGGACACATTGGAAATATAGAAAACAAGTAACAAGGAGGCGGATTGAAATCCAACCACATTAACACAGGCAGCCCCTAGGTTACCCAGCTACTGATACGGGCAGCCCCCAGGTTACCCAGCTACTGATACGGGCAGCCCCCAGGTTACCCAGCTGCTGATACGGGCAGCCCCCAGGTTACTCAGCTACTAAAACAGGCAGTCCCCAGGTTAATCAACTACAGGAAGCCCCCAAGTTACCCAGCTGCTGATACAGGCAGCTCCCAGGTCACCCAGCTGCTGATACAGGAAGCCCCCAGGTTACTCAGCTGCTGATACGGGCAGCCCCCAGGTTACTCAACTCCTAAAACAGGCAGGCCCCAGGTTACTCAGCTACTAAAACAGGCAGTCCCCAGGTTACTCAGCTACTAAAACAGGCAGCCCCCAGGTTACTCAACTCCTAAAACAGGCAGTCCCCAGGTTATTCAGCTACTAAAACAGGCAGTCCCCAGGTTAATCAACTACAGGAAGCCCCCAAGTTACCCAGCTGCTGATACAGGCAGCCCCCAAGTCACCCAGCTGCTGATACAGGAAGCCCCC
>CAUYRH010072101.1:0-13869 GCA_963574655.1 Perodicticus potto
TCTTTATATAGTGATTAAGAAAATGCTATGAGGGCTATCTCTCACAGTACGATCAAAATGTTTCTGATTGTATATGAAGCACATTCTGCCCTATGATTGCACCAATGTATACAATTATGATTTAATAAAATTATTAAAAAAAATTGGTAAGCTCAGTGTTCAACTTCAGTAGTTATAAAAGAAAAGTGTGTAGACCTAAATAAAATTACAAAGATAAATACAATAATGGTATATAAGTAATAAGTATAAATTAAAAAAAAATATATATATATACAATGGGAAAGAGCCTCTAAGCTCAAATAATGGTTAAGTTCTATAAAATCGTGATTATATGTATGAGCATAGTAGATGTAACTTACCTTTGTATATGTACACAAACCATGTATACACATAGGTATTATTGTGCATTTTTGAAGATTATGAAAAAATATTAGCATGGAAGTACAAATAATGTCAAGAATGAAAATGGTGACATAATGGTGAATATAGCAGAGATTAAAAAGATAGTAACACAACATTATACGGAAAGTATGCCAATATATCTGAATCCATATGGAATTAGACAACTTCCCAGGTAAGTGACTACCAAAACCAGTTCTGGAAGAAATTAGAGCTCTGAGCAATCCAATACACATGCAATAAATTGCATCAGTTAACAATATTTCCACAAAGGTAGCAAAAAACCATTGCTCATAGATGGTTTTATAAGCAAATTCTATCATTTACATGGAAGAACTTTGTCTCATCTTAGATAAATTACTTACATAATACAAATGGTAGGAATGTTCTCGGTTCAATTTCTGTGGCTCCCATTAATGTGATTCTAGACCAAGTAGAGAAAAGGAAAATTATGCTCCTGAAATAGATAAAATCATAAATAACATACAGCTGAAATACCTGTGAAATAGATAAAATAATAAATAAAACACAGCAATATAAAAAACATCATGACCTGAAAAGCAAGCTTAATTTAATATTACCTGTTCTACATAATTTGCTCATTAAAGGATTAACAGATAAAAATTCTATGATATATATGATAGCTTAAACAGCTGACAAAATTCAACATCGGTGGTAAAAAGTTTTAACAATCTGGAAACAGAATGGAACTTCTTCCTCACTATGAATGATAAACATTATTTCTTGTGGTAAAATATCAAAAACATTCTTCCAGACCCAGAAAAAAGACACAGATGACCATTATCATTGCTAGGAAATCATAGGGAAGTTCCTACACAGGGTGGCACAGGATTGGAAAGAAAAAAGCACAGCTTTAATCACTTACTTTGATTATTCACATAGAATGATGGACCAAAAATCTTTGAATTGAAAAAATTGAAAGGAATAAGATCTTGTGATATGCTTTGCTAGAGAGAAAATATTAATAAATATACAATAATAGCTAGCATTGTCTTTGTAACAATAAATGTAATGAAAGTGTGCAAGACTTTTATAGAGACAGTGCTGAAAACATTAAGGACAGACTCCGTATGAAGATATTAGTTATCTTTAAGATGATAAAGAGAATCCATGTAGTTCAAGTCAAAATTCAAAGAAGATTTTTCATGAAATTTGAAAAGCTGATTTAAAATTCCATACAGTTAAGCAAGAAGACAGTAACAGACATAACACCGTTAAGGAAGAGAGCTAGGTATAAGGAAATTGTTTTTACAGGTATTAAGACAAAGTTACGCTGTGTGGTTTAAAAGTGGGAGGCATCCTAAGTTCCCGCAACTCCCCTTTCCCCCTTCCCAGAAATCATATGAACCATCCGCCTTCCACTTGACATAAAATTAAATAGAAGGTATAAAATATGACCCCAGAAACAAAGCGCTGCCCTCTATTGCTCTAAGAGACAGTGTTGCTCTACTTATGGAGCAAACAGTCCGTGTGTTTCTTTCTTACGTCAATAAACTAGCTTTTTGCCTTACTCTCTTGGCTTGCTGTAGAATTCTTTTTTGCATGAAGCCAAGTGCCCACTTCAGTTTTACAATCCACTTTCCTCTATCACATCTTTCTATTTTTTTTATCTGTCTCTACTCCTTTATATCCAAACCAGTAGCAAAAATTAAAATATATATGATAACAAGTGTTGGGGATATATGGAGCAAAAATAGAGTTACAGAGAAATCATGGAAGAAAAACAAAACCCTTTTTCAGTTCTACCAGGATGAAAGTCCTCAGGTACTATTTATTTAGAGTCTGTGATCTGTGAAATTGACCTCAACTGGGTGAACTATATTATCAAAAAGTTGAGGCTCTATATTTACCATATGGGGGAGGAGGCATGGGCATTCTGTATCCTTATTCTGTGCCCTCCCACACTCGGGTATTTGAGATTTCCCTATCTTTCAGCGTAGTTTAGCATGTGCAGTGCTGGTCATCAGGTTATATGAGAGTTGCTTTTTATTTTTTAAAACTTTTTGTCTTTATTGAGGTATAATAGAAAAATAAACATTGTATATATTCAAGGCATGCAGCATGAATAATTTGATATATATATCACATATGTATATATATATACATCATATATGATATATATATATCATATATGTATATATATATATATACACACTTCATGATGACTACTACGATCAAATTAACACATCCATCGTCACACATAGCTATCATTTGTGTATCGATATAATGAGGACAACATCTGAGATTTATTCTCTTGGCAAATTGTAAGTAAACAATACATTATTATTAACTATAGTTACCATAACATTTTTTTTGAAGTGCACATAATATGTATTCTAGAAAGAGCAAAATTTTAATTGTAGAGTTTGGTATATTTTCATCAAATGAAGCTACTTTTATCCCCCCCCCTGCCAAAATTAATGTATGATATATATTAATACCATAGAACCTTCACTTAGATAAACATTAATTTGTTAACCTTCACTTGGATAAACATTACTAATTTATTAACATCTAAATTATTAATCTGTTTTGCTTGTGAAAAATAATATTAGATATATTTTCATCTTTCAGCCATTTGAATATATTTGCTTCTGCTCAAGGTTTTTCCTATTTTAAAAATTGTGATAAGAACACTTAAGGTGACATACAGTTTCTTCCATTATTAAGGGCATAATTCTGTGTTGTTAAATATGTTGTACATATTGAGAATCTTTCTCTTTCATTACCGAAACTTTACACCCATTGAACAGCTGTCTACTTCCCTCTCCCTCAACCCCTGGCGACCATCTTGCTTTGTGAGGTTGACTATTTCAGATTCCTCCAGAAGTGGAATCATGTAGATTTTACTTCTGTGACTGCCTTATTTAATTTAGCATAACATCTTCCAGACTCATTAATGTTGCATTTGAAGGGATATCTTTGTTTTGTAAGGCTGAGTAATATTTCACTGTATGTATATATACCACATATTCTTTATCTGCCAAAGACCACTTTAATGGTGTCCATATCCTGGCTATTATGAAGAGTGCTTTAATTAATAAATGTGGGAGTTCAGATATCTCTTCAAGATCCTGATTTCAATTTTTTGGGGGGTACTCAGAAGTGGGATATTTGAATCTTATAATAATTCTATTTTTAATTTGTTAAGGAGCATTCATACTACTTTCCATAGGGATTGCACCATTTTGCATTTCTAGCAACGGTGTACAAGCATTCCAGTATCTCCACATCATGCTATATACGGATGTTTCATATATATATATTATATATATGCATATTACACACTATATGTTCACTTAGTTTATCATGTTTCTTGAATAAATGATGTCACACGTCACTTCTCACACCACTTGTCAGGGCCCGGGACTGGCCAGGTCTAGGGCCCGGCTTAACTAGGTTCCGGACGTGGACCGCTAAGTTACCTAGCTCAGGTTGCTTAGGTGCCTGAGGGCTATCTACTTTAGCTGGAGAGAGAGAGAGTCTTAGAGAGAGTAAAGCAGTCTTCTTAGAATAGATAGATCTTAGTCTTTAGCAGAGCTTGATAATCTTCAGCAGAGAGATGCCACGGCATTCTGCAGGCAGGAGAGGAGACAGAGTCAGAGTGAGCGAGTCCGTGATAGAATGCACATGCTCCTGACTGCCTTCTCCTCCAGCCTAATATAAGGCTGATCTCGTGCCTCTCAGCACCACAGGTGTAGAGAACGCCAATTCACCACTGCTCTCATCTCGCGAGCTCTCAAGCTTGTTAGGAGAACTAAATCCCTCTTCGTGCTATTTCCACCCAGGTGTTCCATTATTGAGCTATACAGGTATTGCTTATAACTCACTCCTCTCAGCCATAGGCTATATGGGCTGCAACAGAGGGTATTAATTTTAATACAACCTAATATATCAACATTTGCTTTTATAGTAGTGCTTTTTGGGGGGTGTTATCGTTACTGCTTTTTGGGTCCTTTAAAAAATATTTGCATACCCCAAAGTCATGAGATATTTTTCTGTGGCATCTTGATTTTGAAATTTTATTATTGTCTGACCTTTCACATTCGAGTCTATGATTTATGTGAAATTCGAGTTTTGTGTTTAATGGAAGGAAGGGGCTGAAATTTATTTTTTTCTATATGGGTCTCCAATCGATTCAGCATGATTCATTGAAATGTCCATCTGTCCACTGCCTTGCATCAGCTGATGTCGTAAATCAGGTGATCATAAACAGGTGAGTCTGTTTCTGGACCTTGTTGCCCTTTCAATTGGTCTAGTCTTATGTAATACAACAGATACAATAGACTTAACTTATACATACACAGATATACACCCATATATGCATATACACATTCATATCACTAATGACTTGAGTGTTATAAAAAAGAGTTCTACATCTATTTTTTTTATATTTTCTTATTTAATTATTGGGATAAATTACATCGATTGATTTCCAACTGTTGTATTTGACCTTTAGTTCTTGAAATAAATCCAAATTGCTATGGTGTCCTATCATATATATATATGATATACATATATATATATCCATACACATAAATTTCAATTTTCTAACATGTAATTTAGATTTAAAAAATGTTCATTAACAAAATTAGACTATAAATTTCATTTTTTATAATATTCTTCTAAGATTTGGAATCAAGGTTTGGCTGACTTTGTAAGTTAATTAGGAAGCATTTCCTTATTTTTCATTCTGTGAAAAAGTTTATGTAATGATGGAATCATTTCTCTAATAAATGTTTGGAAATATTCATTGGTGAAGGCATGTTGGTCTATGTGTATACATGTCTGTGTGAATGTTTGCTTGTTTTCTTTTTTTTTTAATCTGTGGGTGATTTTTAATTAAAGATTCAATTTTCTTAATAGATACAGGACACTTCAGATTTTTTTCTTCTCGTGTCAGTTTTGGTAAACTTTCCTAGGAATTTGTTGCTTTCAACTAAATCTTTAAGTTAATAGATAAAAAATGGCTTATAATTGCCTGATTATTATTTCAATGTCTGTGAGATCTGTAATAAGGCTCTCTTTGCATTGCTGATGTTAATTTTTATTTTCTCTTTGTTCTTGGTCAGTCTTTCTTTTATTAATTTTAATTTTATTTCTCTATTCAAATAGCTGAGTTTTACTTTGCTCATTTTTCCAAGGGGATGATTTATTTTTATTTCATTCAGTTTTGCTTTTTACCTTTGCTCTTGCCTTCATCTACTATGTTTGGTTTTAATTTGCTCTTCTTTTTCTAGTTTCGGGGATGGATACTTAGATAATTGATTTTTAGTTTGACTTTAAGGTTAGGACTTTTTCCTCTGGACACTAGTGTGGCTAGAAAAGCAAGCCTTGATATGTTACTTTTCTATTCATTTGGTTCTAAATATTTTATAACTTTCATTGGAATTTCTTCTTTAGATAATTTAGAAATTCATTAAGAGAAAATAGCAAGCATAGAGCAACATGTATAGAATAATCTGGTTTTAAAGAATTTATGTAGGTATATAAATATGCATGTATTTAAAGGAGAAAGGAGGAAGGTGCAGAAAGATTCAAACTATCCTTTATTATTGCAGTATTAACAAAAATAGTTATATGAGGGTAATCAGAAAGCAGTGGGTACCTCCTACTTCCGGTTTCTGCCCGTGCTCCCTGCTCAAGCCCTCTACACCCCCTGCCCAGGCCCCCAAGATACCATGGAGAATGAAACATTACCACCTCCCTCACTTCTCTCCAGAATTTTAGGATCTAGTAACCCAGTCTTCCTATCTCCTTTCTCACACCTTACTGTGGTAACTTTTGCAGTTATCACTAAATTACTATGGTGCCTATTTTGTACTCTTTCAGCCCGAGAAATTAATCTTCTGTATCAAGTTCTACCCTGATTTCAGTTTGCCTAACTGAGAGTTTGCAAATATTTAATCACCTCCTGGTGATTAAAGTCTAAAGTACTTTCCACTTGGGAAATGGTGTAGTGAGTAACCAGTTCTATATCCTTCTTCCATACACACCAGCATCCGAATATGTTATTATTTTACATCAAGACATACTTCTACTTCAGATGTCATTTTTAAGCCATTGAACATATTTGATCCATGTACATGTCTTGACTTATAAGCATTGCCAAATAAGAAATTCTTGTTAGAATGTTGTTAGATGGGCTATATGTTCACAATTTATTAATTGTAATCTTCTATCCTTGTCATTTTAATATTTCTCCTGTTTCATTATTTAAATTTTTTTCTCATCTTGCATCAAAGCAGAGTCCAATGCCTCTCTTAAATAAATTAATCCCTATAGAAACATCTACACATATATTTAGTTCTTCAATTGCTTGGTTATTCATGTTACATATGTTCTTTATGTGCAGTGATTGTACTTAGTACTTCATCTATTTTGTTATTATCACACAGTGCTTTAAAGTGGATATTATAAGCCTCATGTTGTAGATGAGGGCTAAAGTTCAATGTCATTAAATATCTACTGAAGCATATAGAAATTTCCTTCTTCAATAAAACAGATGGCTGCACTGCATTTTTTTTTTGGCTACAGTGCATTTTATGCTTTTATAAGTTTTTTTCAAATATATGACATAATTTTAACCTCAGAAGGGCACCATAAGCTTCTTTTTATGAAACACAACAGGTTTAAGAGTCCTGATGAATATGAAACTACTATTTGGTATTAAAACTTGGACAATAACTCATATTTCCTAATTGAACTAGTGATTTTCCAATTGCATCATGCAACTCATATGACATAGTTGAGTTGTCAATGTAAAAATCAAAGACATTACATGTAGCAACCTATGTAACAAGATATGTAGCAAAGTATGTAACAAGATATATAGCAACTATGTAATAAGATATGTAACAACCTATGTAACAACTTATGTAGTAACAACTTATGTAGCAACACATATAGAAAGATAGAACCTGGGACAGCAAGTTTGCAGAGACAAAGTGGGAGTTACAACTCAATGTGGTAGGGAGAATTTTGACCCCACAACTTTTGCCTGTGGTGTTATGCCATGGGTTTGAAATGTTACATGATAAAAGAGAGTGTAGCCGGGCACAGTGGCTCACACCTGCAATCCTAGCACTCTGGGAGGCCGAGGTGGGTAGATTGCCTGAGCTCACAGGTTCCAGGCCAGCCTGAGCAACAGTAAGCCCTTCCAAATGTTAAAGTATTTCATTATACAATATTTGAAATTTATATTCATTAACATTATCACTAATCTCATCAGAAAAACTTTACATATTGGGAATTTGTCAAGTTAAATGTTAGTATAAAAAACTAATGCCAAAATAAAATTTTCTTGAAATTAAAAAAAAAAGAAAAAGTGGGAGTTACTGGACATTAAGGAACAGACCATTGGCAGTAGGAAATTGATCAGCTGTGGAACTCCAGTGAGGAGGGTGGGGCTCAGGGGAGGGGTGCATGTTCTCAATAAATAGCAGCTGCTGAAGTTGCTTGGGGCCTTTCCCCCCCTACTTTGTGAAGGCCCCCCCTCCTGCAAGCTTGGAGCTTACAATCCATTGTCCGGCCTGCTTCCTTGGTGATGGCACCAACAATTACAACTTTACTAAAACATTTCTCTCCAAGATTAAGGCAAATATGTAGGACATGAAAATTAATTAGACTTGGACATAACTGTTTCTCTGAAACCCAAGACACTGGCATCAGTTCTAAGATCTCTTCCTAAGGTACCAAACTAGATGGAAAAAGAAATGCTGATATTGAGGAAAAGGTTCGATTACAGGAATTAAGAAATTACAGAAGATATTGGCAAAATATAACCTTGGAAACATCACATAGCAATAATAAAAATGGCCTTATTCAGGGCATTAGTTAAAAGGAAAACACTGATTACCATAACCGTGAAATAGAGTACCCAAATGATGGACAGGGATGACAGTAACAAACGAACTGACTTAGGCAAATGGAAGCAGAGCTTGCGGGTAGAGATGGATTGGTTGCCGTACCAACATCATTTGAGTATTAATAGTGCCCTTGTGGATTTTCTTATTTTCTGTATTTCTATTTTTGATGAAAAAATAGATTTTATAAGTTGCAAAACAATAGCGTGTTGACTGTACTTTTTTTCAGTTTGTCACTTATTTTTCGGTTTTAGCCTGTTTACAATTGTTGTGCCAATTAATTACATCTCTGGGAACTGCTGATTCTTCCCATCCACCTCCTCCCAACACATACATGCTGTATTCTTATGACAATGAATCATTTCGTATTTGTCATTAATACTTCTTATTTAATTATGGAGGGATTCTACCTCCTTGTTGAAGATCTTCCAGATGGTTCAGGGAGACTAATTTAATAGCTAACAGATACTTATCTGCTAGTTCAAGATTTGTTGGTATTCCACTTTGTTGATTTAGATTCAGCTTATGAATATCTTCTTATTTCCCCATTCAGTCATTAAAAATGTAATTGCATCATTTTGCTTCTTTTGAAAAAATTTTCCCCAAATTGATATCCCCAGCCAGGACTTCTGCAAATACCTTCAGTATATGTTCAGAGTTTGACACTGTCCTGGCTCCATTACTATTGTTCTCGTCTAAACCATCCTCATCTTCCCCCTGGACCTTTGCCAGTCTCTTAATTGGTCTCCCTGCTTCTACCTCTGGACTCTGAGAGTTCAAAACCAGATGGCTCATTTGCTCGTCTACTTCAGGTTCTGCACAAATGTCACTTTCTCAAATGAAATCTATTATGAAATTGAAATTCTGTCTCATCTACCTACTTTCATTCCCAATTTCCTCCCTTCTCATTTGATAACCACTTATTCATTCCAACAGGATATTATTAGAATTACGTTGTCTGTTGGTGATCACTGCTTTTAGTGGTCCAGTACCAGGACCAATTCTTCCTACAGAAGAAACAACAAGCTGTTTTAGGGCAGAGAGAGGGTGAATTATAAAAGCATACCTTCCAGAAACCACACGTATTACCTATGCATCATTCTCATTGGACATCCTTTATATTTATATATCCATTCATTTGTGTATCATTCTTGCTTCCAGGAATACTCTGCTTCTTCTCTCCAGTTGGCAGAATTCTACTTGATCTTTGCGATCCAGCCCAAACAAATTTTTTTTTGACAGAGGATCCTTTGCTGAACTTACTGTCTTCTTTAGTTGTTTTCAAATTCTCCAATGTATTACAGCATTCAGCCACCTCTTTATTTTCAGAATGCACTAGAGGTTGATTTTACTTATTTCTCTGGACTTTTGGAAATTTTATTTTACTAATTGTATATTTATCTGTGTATTGTTATTTTCCCCCTTTTTTGTGGTTTGAAACAAGATAACTTATTCAGCTCTAGAAGTAAGAAGTACAAAATGGACTTCTCCAAAGTATTGGTAGAACTATGTTCTTCCGAAGGCTCCAGGGGAGAATCTATTTCCCTGCTTTTTCCAGCCACTCCAGCCCATCAATATTCCTTGGCTTGGGGACTTCTTTGGTCTTTAAAGCCAGCAATGGCTATTTGAGTTTTTCTTACATCATGTTCCCCAGGCACTGACTCTTCCATGTTTATAGACCCTTTCTCTATTTGTTTTTTAATTTCAAAGAATTACGGAGGTAGAAATGTTTTGGATTATATGGATGGCTTTTGTGATTCTTGAGTCAGGGTTATACATACGCCCATCACTCAGATAGTGTTCATTGTACTCCTGAGGTAGGTTCGCACTCATTCCTTCCTCTATTCTGCCCCCTTTTTGTTTCACTTCCCTCTATGCACATGTATGCGCATTGCTTAGTTCCAATGTAATAGTGAGTATATTTGGTATTTTTTCCCACATTCTGTAGAGACTTCATTTAGGATAATGGTCCCAGTTCCATCTGAATTGTTGCAAAACCATTAAATCATCCTTCTTCATGGCTGAATAATATTCCATGGTAAACATACACCAGATTTTGTAAATCCACTCATGAATCGATGGGCACTTGGATTGATTCCACATCTCTGCCATTGCAAATTGTGCTGCAGTAAGGATTCAAGTGCAGGTATCTTTTTAATTAAATGACTTTTTTTCCTTTGGGAAAATACTCACTAGTGGGATTGATGGATCAAAACATACGACTACTTTTAGTTCTTTAGTTTTGTTTTCCTTTGAGATAGTAGTCTCATTCTGTCACCCAGACTGGAGTGCACTGGCAGGGTCACAGCTCATCACAACCTCAAACTCCTGGGCTCAAGCCATCCTCCTGCTTCAGACTCCCCAGTAGCTAGGACTACAGGTGTTTGTATAAATGGAATAGCATCCATTCATAAGTGCAAGTTGTATAAAAGTTGGATGATGATTGTGTATGTGTATCACAATTTCTTTATCCATTCATCCATTGATGTGCACTTGGGTTGATTCCAAATCGTCACTATTGTAAATAGTGTGCAGTGCACATGGGAGTGCAGATACCGTTCCACACGCAGAATGCCCTTCCTCAGGATAGACGCCCAGCAGTAGGATTGCCGGGTCATTATACCTTTCCACACGTAGAATGCCCTTCTTCAGGATAGACGCCCAGCAGTAGGATTGCCGGGTCATTTGGAAGCTCTGTTTTTAGTGTTTTGAGGAACCTCTGTGTTCTCTGTTTTCTCCACCATAGTTGTGCTAACATTGTAGACACTGTCCCCTGTCTCCACTTTCTCACCAGCATTCATCATTGCCTGTCTTAAAGCCATTTTGACTGGGGTAAGATGATGTCTCATTATAGTTTTGATCTGCATTTCTTTGATACTAATAATGTTGAGCATTTTTTGCATACTTCTTGGCCATTTGTATGTCATTTTTTGAGAAATATCTATCAGATCCTTTGTCCTTTCTTTTATTATTCCTTTTCTCCTCTCCTTTCCCTTTACTGAATCATCTTTAGGAATTTCTCTTCTCAGATAAAGTTCATGAATGAATTTGCAATTGTCATTTCGATCAGCAGTACAGGGAGTTGTTAGGTTATAAATGATCCAAAATAAAATAATTATTATTATTATCTTATTTCTTGGAGACAAAGTGTCACTTTGTCACCCAGGCTAGAGTGCCATGATATCAGCCTCATTCATAGCAACCTCAAACTCCTGTGTTCAAGTGATCCTCCTGCCTCAGCCTCCTAGAGTGCTGGAATTACAGATGGGAGCCATTGCGCCTGGATCCGTTGTCCATTTCTTAATCAGATTATTTGGTATTTCCTGTTGAGTTGTTGGAACTCCTCATACAGTATATTCTAGTTATTAATCCCTTGTCAGATGGGTAGTTTTCAAATATTTTCTCACATTCTACAGGTGGTCTCTTCACTTTGTTGATTATTTCCTTTGCTGTGGAGAAGCTTTTTGGCTTGATGTGACACCATTTTTCCTTTGGGGGTATTACTCAACAAGCCCTTGCCCAGACCAATGGGGTCCTGAAACATTTCCCCAATGTTTTCTTTTAGTAGTTTCAGATCTTTGATTTAAGCCTTTAATCCATTTTGATTTTATTTTTATACATGGTGAGAGACAAGAGTCTATTTCTTCCAGTTTTCTCTTTTAATGGAGTTAAATTAATTTTATTCCTCACCATGTACTAAATTGCTTCACTTAGAAGGGATTGTAGACATGAAAGATGCTCAAAACATCGTAGGTTCCTCTTCAGGACATTTCCTCTTCAGGAATACCAACTGTGGTTGGCAGTTTAAGCAGAACTTTCACATGTACCTTTGATTCTCATATTAGTGAGATCAACAATTCTAAACTATATTTCCCTATTATGTAGAAGAACACATTGAAAACTTGACATGCGAAAAGTCATATAGACTTCGGTTGATGTGAACGATAGCAATTTCTGAGCAATAACCACATCTTGGTTATCTCGTTTACCCCAGTGCCTAGCAAGATCCTGACATATAATAGATGTGCAATTAATGATGAATATGTGAATAAATAGAAATAAACAAAAGTAGAACCTAGGCTTCTAATCTTCTGCTTGTTTTTTAGTTTAGAGGAAACTTTAAATGCAAAAAATATCTTGAGAACCTACGTCTGTGCCCTTAGAAAGTGCTACAATAATTCCTCACAGAAACCCTTGGGAAATATACAGAACAAGGGCACAATGACATCAAGTTTATGCTTGGTTGCTGAATACAATGTATAAATTTTATGCCCTAATTTTATTATTCTCCTTCATGAAAATTTGTGCCACCTCAATAAACATTTCTACAGTTGCGGCTTAAATTAGATCCAATCTTAACTTCAACTCTTTTCTTAAGGCAGTTTACACTTGTTAGCTCAGTCAAACATATGTGTATATATCACATACATTGAACCCTGACATCTTGCCCTGATTCGATGGACAAAACAAAGCATGTTTATTAGTAGGACAATATGATTATTCTTCATTTTAAAATATCGACAAAATCATATAAGGTCCTAAAGAAATATGCTGTAAGTACTATGTAAATTTCCATGGAAATGCAGTAAACTGAGTTCTATAAATTTGAGACCAATTTTATCTTGGGTCGTTTATAACCTAACAACTATCTGTACTGCCAATCAAAATGACAGCTGCAAATTCATTCATGAACTTTATCTGAGGAGACGAGAAATCCCTAAAGATGATTTAAGTAAAGGGAGACTAGAGGAGAAAATGAAATTTGCAGAGACTAGGTGTTACTGCCCATTACAGCTGCTAAAATTACTACTGGGTCCTCAGGGAAGTGGTGAAATGATGCCCTGGTCCTGGCTAATAATTTGAAAGAATGTAAGTTGTGATTAGAAAGGGAAAGTTTCAGGTCCCTATGACAAATATGTGTGAGCTAGAGTGGCACATTTTTCTCATCTAGCAACAAACAAAAACCCTGAATAGAAAGTTTAATGGAAAACATTCAACTTTTGGAAAATTGGTCTGTCTGTCAAACTTCATAAAATGATTTAGGAAAGAGTTTTTGTTTGCCTCAGGGAGCAAGTGAGCTGTTGGGTTTAACTAATGAGATTTTGTGGAAATAGATGAACTCAAAAGAGAATAATTGCTCTAATATTTTTACCTTTTTTATTGGCTAGAGATCAAGAAAATTACCTATCCATGTATACATGCTTCTCAGTGTGGTCCTTCAAAAGATTTTGGACACCAGTAAAAGACGACAAATCCAAAGCAATGTGCACGTTTGTGAAACACAGTGCCTGGCACCTGTAGTCGATATCTGGTGATGTGAGAGGGAAAGAAGGAAAAGTTGGAAGAGATTAGTGGATAAGAAAAAATGAGGCGAGAAAGAAGAAAGATTCTTTTTTTTTTTTTTGAGACAGAGCCTCAAGCTGTCATCCTGGATAGAGGGCTGTGGCATCACAGCTCACAGCAACCTCCAATTCCTGGGCTCAAGCGAGTCTCCTGCCTCCGCCTCCCAAGTAGCTGAGACTACAGGCGCCCGCCACAACGCCCGGCCATTTTTTGGTTGCAGCCGTCATTGTTGTTTGGCGGG
>CAUYRH010072102.1:0-19559 GCA_963574655.1 Perodicticus potto
TATATAGTGATTAAGAAAATGCTATGAGGGCTGTCTCTCACAGTACGATCAAAATGTTTCTGATTGTATATGAAGCACATTCTGCCCTATGATTGCACCAATGTACACAATTATGATTTAATAAAATTATTAAAAAAAAAATGGCCGGGCGTTGTGGCGCGTGCCTGTAGTCCCAGCTACTTGGGAGGCAGAGGCAGGAGACTCGCTTGAGCCCAGGAATTGGAGGTTGCTATGAGCTGTGATGCCACAGCACTCTACCCAGGGTGACAGCTTGAGGCTCTGTCTCAAAAAAAAAAAAGAAAAAGAAAAAGAAAAATGTCTGGAGGGATACACATTAAGTGGTAGATTTTTTTTTTTTTTTGAGACAGAGTCTCACTATGTCACCCTCAGTAGACTGCTGTGTGTCATAGCTCACAGCAATCTCCACCTCTTGGGCTTAAGCGATTCCCTTGCCTCAGCCTCCCAAGTAACTGGGACTACAGGTGCCCACCACAACGTCCTGCTATTTTTTTGTTGCAGTTGTTTAGTTGGCGCGGGCAGGGTTTGAACCCACCACCCTCAGTGTATGTGGCTGGTGCCATAATCACTGTGCTAAATTTTTGTTGGGTTTTCTGGAGAGACTGGAGTGCTGAATCACACCAGGTCCAGTGGGAGACGTAGGGTTAGATCTGGTGACCTCAAAACTCTGACGTTATTTGCACTGACATGGTTTGATTTTTCTCTGCCTCCTGCTTGCTTTCTGTCTGCCAGAGGTCAACATCCTGCTTCAACAGAACCTTCTGAGGGCTGCTGGTGCTTAAACAGGGGATTCTGGGAAGTGGAAAAGGTCTTCCAAGAATCAAGGTCATGGTTTGCCAGTGGAGAATGTAATGGGGCAGGAGACCCTTCTGGTCAGGGGTGCCACTAAAATCCTTCATGGAGGGATGGGCCTGGGCCTGAGGTTAAACAGCTTGAGGCTCAGGTGTGGTGGACCCTGCGGCTACACTGTGTTCCTGCCGGTTATGCTGTTGGAGGGCAACCCTGGGTTCAGGTTCACAGGCAGGTATGTGATGGGGTGGAGCTACTGGACAATGTAAATGCTAATAACCACCATTTACTGAGTGTTTACTCTGTCAGCGTTGGGCAGAATGCTTTATAAACATTCTCCCATGTGATTCCGTGATTAAATTATCTCTGTGTAATGGGCAGATTTCTTTTATTTGCTTCATTTCCACACCCCCCCCAGAAAAAATGAAAGTTAAAGGTAATAAGAGATAAGGGCAGGATTTGAACCCACATCCTAAATTCACGGATGTTACCATGATACAGTCTCTCCACTAACCCCAGCAGTAGAGAGTGTGTAAACTGAGTCTAGTTACTGCAGCCACAATGACGTGGGGACAAATGTTTGAAGATGCCTCCGTTGCACGTGTGGGCAGTGTGCAACACAGGAAGGAAGGCAGGCCCGGTGGACCTGGCTTACTCCCAGCTCTGCGACTTGGTAAAACCCAGGGCAAATTGCTTCTGTGAGCTTCAGTTTTATCAGGTGGAATAATAATCCCATCTCATAGAGCTGTGGTGGGGAATAAAGGAGCCAGAGTGTGTCAGGCGCAAAGCCCTTCGTGGCACCCAGGAGCCCAGCTGTGGGTGGTGCGGATTTGGACCTGTGGCATCAAGCTGGGTAAGGATGATGCAGGCAGTTACCGGGACCCTTGGCACGCGTTATCTCCTCTGACCCTCACAGCAAACCATCAAGCTATCTCTCCAATCCCTTTAATTGCCTTGCTTGGGGCAACAGTTGTTTACCTCCAACTCTGCTTCCTTGCTTCCATTTACACCTCAAACCACTGGAATCTGGCTTGAACCCACCATTCAGCGGACCAAGGTCTGGCCAAGGTCATTTACTCCAGGCAAACACACGTCCAGGAGCTGTGCAGTCCCCATCTTATTGCATTTCACTTTGTGCCTTCTGCGCTTAGCTTAGTGCTTACTCTGCGTCTCTCCCTGCCTCTCAGGGTCCTGCGTCTCTGCCTCATCCTTTATGGCGCCTTCCTTATTGTTCTTAACAATAGACCCAAGTAGGATGACTTTTAGTTGCCGAATACAGTAGAACCTCCGTAATCGGCCACCTCCCTACATTGATCACCTCCTTAAGTTGACCTCATTTTCATACACCGCTGCACACCACGTGTGTGCATTATCAGTACAGTAGGCCTAGGTTCTCATGTGGACACCTGTGACCTGTTTGGGCGGTCCCTCGGGTGGTCAACTTACAGCGGTTCTACTGTATCTCTGAAACTCACTGAGTTCTCTTTCAGCAGCTGAAGACATCATCAGATTTGCTCCCTGCTGCAGGGAACCTGCCTTTGGTCTTAGCGTCTGCCTCTGCCTCCTCTTCCTGCCCACTCTTGCCCACTCACCCTTTTCCTCCTGGATCCACTGCTGGGCTGACATCTGGTGTCAAAGTCCCCTCCCCCTTGTCCGTTTGTACTTGTGTTTTCTTTTGCAGCAACGCCCCTTCTGCCGCTCACGCCTGTGCCCTTCAGCTGCTATTGGTCCGCCACCCAGCACCTTTGACAGACCAACTTCTGGTCTCAGTCTGCAGATAGTTTTCTCAGGAACCCTCACCAGGCTAGGTCACTCTATGTTGTTTCTGGCACACTGTACTTCTTTTTCCTAGCATTAATCATGGTTCTAGGTAATTATTTGTCTAATCATTTGTTTAATATTTTTGAATCATTTCTCCCTAAACATAGGTTCCCTGTCCCTGCCAGTCTTATTCACCCTTTAATACCTGATGAATCCAGACCCTAGAAAGGCTCAATAACTAAGTCTTGTTTGTCCAAAAATGGATCTTCCCAGATCTTCTCACTTTCTCCTCCGTGGCCAGCTGCTACTCTCCTGCCTCTGGTCAGAATCCTGAGCCATCTTGTCCACCAAACCCCATACTTATCTTTTTTTTTTTTTTTTTTTTTTTTTTGGTTGCTGCTGTCATTATTGTTTGGTGGGCTGGAGCTGGATTCAAACCAGCCATCTCGGCTGTATGTGGCTGGCACTTTAGCCGCTTGAGCCACAGGTGCCGAGAGACTTATGTTTTAATACCACAACCCTCCACCTTTGATGGCTCCCCACAGCCTAAGATGAAATTGACACTTTTCTCTGCTTCTCTCTCCAGTCTCATTTTTTTTTTGAGACAGAGCCTCAAGCTGTCACCCTGGATAGAGTGCCATGGCAATACAGCTCACAGCAACCTCCAATTCCTGGGCTCAAGCGAGTCTCTTGCCTCTGCCTCCCAAGTAGCTGGGACTACAGGCACCCGCCACAACACCCGGCCATTTTTTTTGGTTGCAGCCGTCATTGTTGTTTGGCAGGTCCTGGCTGGATTCGAACCCATGAGCTCAGGTGTATGTGGCTGGCGCCTTAGCCCGTTGAGCCACAGGCGTTGAGCCTCTCATTTTTTTTTTTTTAAATTGAGACAGAGCCTCAAGCTGTTGCCCTTGGTAGAGTGCTGTGGCATCGCAGCTCACAGCAACCTCCAACTCCTGGGCTCAAGCGATTCTCTTGCCTCCACCTCCCAAGTAGCTGGGACTACAGGCGCCCACCACAACACCCGGCCATTTTTTAGTTGCAGCCGTCACTGTTGTTTGGCGGGCCTGGGCTGGATTCGAACCTGCCAGCTCAGGTGTATGTGGCTGGCGCCTTAGCCGCTTGAGCCACAGGCGCCGAGTCTCTTCAGTCTCATTTTTAATTAATATTGTTATTATTATTTTTATTTTTTTTAACTTTTGTTTAATTGTTGGGGATCATTGAGGGTACAAGAAAACAGGTTACACTGATTGCATTTATTAGGTAAAGTCCCTCTTATAATTGTGTCTTTCCCCCAAAAGGTGTGTCACACACCGTGTTGTTATTATTTTTTAAGACAGGGTCTTGCTCAGGCTGGTCTTGAACTCCTGAGCTCAAGGGATCCACCTGTCTCCACCTCCCAGAGTGCTAGGATTAAAGGCATGAGTCACCACACCCAGCCACCAGTCTCATTTTTATTTATTGATTTATTCATTTATTTACTTGTTTATTTTTCCATCTCATTTTTACTTTTTTTTCTTTTTTAGACAAAGTCTCACTTTGTTGCCCTGGGTAGAGTGCAGTGGCATCACAGCTCACAGCAATTCCAAGTCTTAGGCTCAAGTGATTCTCTGGCCTCAGCCTCCCAGGTAAGTGGGACTATGGGTGCCCGCCACAATTCTTGGCTATTTTTTTTAGAGATGAGGTCTCTCTCTTGCTTAGGCTGACCTTGAACTCCTGGGTTCAGGCACTCCACCTGCCTCAAACTCCCAAAGTGCTAGGATTACAGGTGTGAGCCATCCAGTCTCTTTTTAAAAGAAGCTCATCCTTGGCATTCTAAGTTCTGTCACACGTGACTGAACTGCTCTTCTTCCTGGAATAGGTTATGTCTCTGTCCTCTGTCCTCTGTCCAGTTTCCTGGGCCTTAGCTCTTGGGGCCCCTCTGCCTGGAACGAGTACCTCCCCCGCCCTGCTCACCAGCACTTGTCTAGCTACTTGGCCACTCTGCTGTGGCAGGGGTGTCCTTCCTTTGTTCTTACACCATGAGAAGCTAAGTGTCTGTGTCCTCTGGGGGATATACCTGAGGGCAAGGCAAAGACACTTAGCCCTGTGTTCCCCCCCCCCTTTTTTTTTTTTTTGAGACAGAGCCTCAAGCTGTCACCCTGGGTAGAGTGCTGTGGCATCACAGCTCACAGCAAACTCCAATTCCTGGGCTCAAGCGAGTCTCTTGCCTCTGCCTCCCAAGTAGCTGGGACTACAGGCACCCGCCACAATGCCCAGCCATTTTTTTTTGGTTGCAGCCGTCATTGTTGTTTGGCAGGCCCGGGCTGGATTCGAACCCACCAGCTCAGGTGTACGTGGCTGGCGCCTTAGCCCGTTGAGCCACAGACGCTGAGCCAGCCCTATGTTCTCAAGCCCCTAAAACAGAGCACGCAGAATAGATATGCAATAAATTTTGCTACCTGGAGACTTACCTGTCCTGTATAGTCTGTGGCTTGCAAGGCAAGCCTGATAGAATTTGAATGAATGGTTAGTCTTTAATTTCAGAGAAGTCCATTCTTTCTCTAGGTCAGATATGGAGGGCTAGCCGCTCCCACGAGAGCACACCTGCTATTAGGCCTTATTTGGTGGTGAAGGGGGAGGTTGGGTAAGAGAGGAAAGAGTACTTTTTAAGATACCCACCTCTCCAGCTGTCGTCTACTTCATGCTATTTCTTCTTTTGCTAAGATAAGATGAAACCTCTTTCTGTATTCTCTCTACTCTTCTTTTTAGTGATGAGTGTTGGCTGGAAGGACTTACTAGAGAAAGTGGTGAAATGAGTCGTGCGATTCCAGCACACCTAGATCTCTGTCTAGAGATGAGATGTGTTAAAACAGCTCCTCTTTTTGTTTTGTCCTTGACAGCAGGGAAGAGCGCTAAGGAAAAGAATGCCTTCAATACTTGGGCGTTAAATCATAGGCACCAAGGCCTGCTCACCTCAACATGCCTCCAACTCTGCAGGTTCTGCCCCACCTTGCTTACCTTCTGCCCCAAATTTCCAAACAGAACGGCCCACTCCTCCCCAAAAGTCCCCAGCCTGCTCCTGCTCTATGGAAGTAGTTCCCACCCCAGGCTGCACATCAGAATCACAGGGGAGATTTGGAGAAATACAGATGCCCAGGGCCTTCCCTAAATCATGTGAATAAGAATATATTAGTTGGGGCAGCACCTGTGGCTCAGTGGGTAGGGCACCGGCCCCATATACCAAGCGTGGTGGGTTCAAACCCAGCCCTGGCCAAAACTGCAACAACTACAACAACAAAAAAGAATATATTAGCTGGGCTTTCATGTGAGTAGTTTTGAAAAGCTTCCCAAGTTTCCAACAGGCTGGCCAGCCTGGACATCCACCTCCTCAGGTATTTGTCAGTCTTCTGCCGCAGGATCCGTCTCTGCCTGTCCCAGGCGTCTTCATAACTTCTCTCCAAGACACCCACACCTCTCGTGACCTCTTGTGTGACCCTGGGGGCCATGCTATTTGGCCTCCTCTTGTAATAGCTCTTCATGGTACTGGTGCTGTCCACCTCGGGAGACCAAAATACCCAGACTGATGTAGGTTCATTTTTTAAATTGTTCATATTTTTTAATTCTTTTTTTGTGTGTGTTTGTAATAGAGTCTTGCTCTGTCACCAGGCTAGAGTGTAGCAGTCTCCAGACTAACTCACAGCAACCTCAAACTCCTGGGCTCAAGTGATCCTCCTGCCTTGGTCTCCCGAGTAGCTGGGACTATATGCACCCACCCCAATGCCCAGCTAAGTTTTCGATTTTTCATGGAGACAGGGTTTTGCTGAGCTATTGCTCAGACTGGTCTCAGACTCCTAAGCTAAAGGGATTCTCCCACCTCAGCCTCCTAAATTGCTAGGCCCAGCATTGTAGATCCTAACTAATAGTAACTATTAGTTAGATTAAATTTAGTGCAAGCCATGGGCTTTTGGGTTCCCTTGGGTTGTCAGAGAGTTGAATCTTCCCTTTGTTCCTATATGCTGGGCCAAGAGGCTTCACCCTGTTCTCTTTTGCCCTGCTAATTTACCCTTCATGAGGTGGGCCATGCTGATGGCAGTAAGTCCAGTTTGGTGCAAACATTAATTCTGAGGTTGCTTTGAGGGCTCTGGGATCACTTGGGATGGTTTAGGTCAATAGGGTTGAGGATACCACAGTCATAAACAGAATGCTGCTTTGCAAATAGGTTGGGCCTCATTTGACTTTATCCTAAAAAATAAAAAATTCCTCCCAAGTGCCAATTGCTTTAGCATCTGGAACTTCCTTTTTCAAACCCAAAGCTGCTTGTCATAACCACAACCCGTTTCTGCTGTTCCTCTTTAAATATTCTGCCCCAATAGACGCCCAGCAATTCTGCTCCAAACTTGCACATTTTAAGTCCCGATTCTTTCCTTCTTTCCTTACTCTGACCTAGAATGAGTTTCTTGTTATTATTGAAAAAAATCATACCTGCCATACAAGGTCAAAATCAAACGTGAACTTCTCTTTGTCCCCAGCCAGAAATAATCCCCTTCTCATCAGTGCTTCTCGGATACATATGGGGAGTCCCCAGCTTATGAGCAAAATAGGCTTGCAGGTTTGTTCTTAAGTTGAATTTGTATGTAAATTGGAACAGGTACATTTACTTATTACTTGCACATGTAAGAGCCTGTGTGTAGCTGTGAATTGTATATCAGTTGGATGTTTGTAACTCAGCGACTTATTGTTCACCTCCATTCCTAAGTGCCATTTGTATGTAAGTTGTATGCTTGTAACTTGGGAACTGCGTATATTTTCTTACTATTGAATTATTCTTCATTCAGTAAGTACTTATTGAGCACCAAATACGGGCCAGATTCATTTATCCATTGTCTCACTCTACACACTGTTATAAAGGCTGTGCTGACAGCTGTTCCTTTCTCTATTTACCCCTTTCTAAGAGCCATGCTTCACACATGGTCACGTGCAACACCATGGCTCACTGAGCAGAGTCACTTTGAACGTGGTCCTGGAGGTGTGAACTGCACATGAATTTTTTCTGTATGTGAGTAAAGGTATTTATTTTGACCTATCAAGGTTCCCATAAAGCATGCTATCTAGAAGTTTGGGAAGTGACTTCAAAATGAAAGGAAGCCTCCAGTAAGGACATGTCACCTAGGGCCACCCTCCAAATTCTCCCAGCTGCCCTTGTAAGGGATGAGCGGCTTCCTTAGATAAAAAGATGTGTTGGCAACTGAGTTGTGATGACTTTGCCATCATCCTGCCTCTGCTGTCTCCACTCCTGTCACGTAATTGGCCAGTGGTCCTGCCTGTCAGGGCTGGTGACATGTTTCTGCTGGCATTCTGATCCAAGTCCCTGGAAGGCTCCCTGTTCGGCTCTTGTGAATACACGTGGAGCACAGGTTCAGATCACCACAGATCTGTCCCTGGAACGGCCGAAATTCTCCTGAGCCCTCTTGCCAAGCATCTCCCTCACTGGGCCTTTTGTGGTCATCAAAGACTCCTCTGGCAAAGTGTTTGCTTTCCCAGTGACCAAGTGAGAGCTGCTATCTGAGCGCTACATTAGAATTTTTTTTAATATTTAGGAAGGATTACCAAGCCCATTTTTCAGAAAAGCTAACACTCAAGGCCATGTTAACACTGACTGCAAATTCAGAACACAGCAAACTCCCAAGCTGCACATTTTTTTTTTTTTTTTTTGAGACAGAGCCTCAAGCTGTCACCCTGGATAGAGTGCTGTGGCATCACAGCTCACAGCAACCTCCAATTCCTGGGCTCAAGCGAGTCTCTTCCCTCTGTCTCCCAAGTAGCTGGGACTACAGGCGCCACAACGCCCGGCCATTTTTTGGTTGCAGCCGTCATTGTTGTCTGGCGGGCCTGGGATTCGAACCTGCCGGCTCAGGTGTACGTGGCTGGCGCCTTAGCCCGTTGAGCCACAGGCGCTGAGCCCCAAGCTGCACATCTTTTACAAGGTCTATCTCAAGTTCACAGGGACGGGTTCTGTCTTCGTCCTTCCCAACTCAGAGAGCACTTTCAGCTCTATCAAGGTCCTGCCAAGGTAAAGAGAATGAAAGGGAGACACAGCACAGATTATAACAAAAGCTGGGAGAAAGGAAACATTGCTGAATAGAAGGTGGCTTTGTGCAAAATGTAATTTCTGTGGGAAGCAGTTCTTACAAAGTCAAGATGAATTGGTGTGTTGGTAGAGAGATTTTTTTCCCCCTTCTACAAATGATCAAGGAAAATGGATTTTTAAAATGTAAACATTCTCTCATAGTATTTACAGCTTCTCTAATAGAGGAGGACAAAGGTCTCAGAGCTTAAAGTAAAAAATGCAGGGACAGAGAGATAACGGTCCTTTTACAGTCTGATTATAATCTAAATATAACAAGAAAATCACTCTATACATAAAGTCCCATGATGAATAAATATCTGGGCTAGGAGATTATTGGGTCTTTTTTCCTTTTTCCTTACTTTTTCTTTCCTAGTAAGTTTTCTTTCTTTGAAAAAGGGCTTTGGTGATGAAGATAAATAGTGGTTGAGTGAAAAGCCAATGTTGGGCTTTGGTGATAGGGGGCTTAGGGGAAATGATTTGTCAGGGCAGAGAAGCTGATAGATTAAATGTGAAACCTCAGCGATCATCCAGTTCAATCTTTCATTTTACACATAAGGATACTGAGCCCAGGCAGGTATAGGATTTGAAATGTCATGTATATTTCAGGCCTCACCTGTGTCTTACAAGATACATAGGAAATACATTTTTTTTTTTTAAATCAAATTGGTGGTTTCCTGAAAATCTTCCTAGGGAAGAAATGGTTAAGGTATCTGTCTCCATGAATAACCTCTATTCTCTTTAATAGCAAAGTCACTCACCAACAAAAATGGTCATTCAGGGAAAGTCATGAATGGCCTGGTCTTCTAGTTTAGTGTCTGGAGAATTTCGGGTCTGCTGGTTCTCACTCTATTGTTGATCCTGGAGAAGTTTCTGCATCTATAGGTTTTGCTCCCTCCCCCTTAGCTGTCTGTCTTAGTTGGTATGGGCTGCTATACCAAAGCCATACCACAAACTGGGTGGCTTACACACAGCAGAAAGGTATTTCTCACAGTTCTGGAAGCTGGGAAATCTGAGATCAAGGTGCCAGAAGATTCAGTCTCTGATTCATACCTAGCTATCTTCTCTTTAAGAAAGTACTTTCCAGGCCCTTCTTATAACGTCTCTAATCTCATTCATGGGGGCTCTGCTCTCACGGACCTAATTACTTCCCCAAAGCCCCACCTCCTAATACCATCACACGGGGGATTAGGATTTCAAGTATGAATTAGGAAGAACACTACCCTTTAAACCACTGCATTGCCCCAAAGCCTCACCCAATAGGAAAGCATTTGGTGAGTGTTGTGGGGGTGGTGCTGCAGCAGTTGGGCCTGAGGGCAGGGTTGGTATTGCAGGTTTTTGGGTGCTCAAGTTTGATTTCTCCTCTCTGCTCCACTTGCCTCTGCACGGCCGACAGGTTCTGTCTCTGTGCACTGGCACCAGCTCCGGGCCATAGCCGCTGTTAATGCTCTCAGGGTGTCCTCTCTGAGAAGGGTGAGCCTCTGCAGGCTCAGGACACCCAGTGGTAAATTAAGTTGAATTCTTCCAGAGAGGGGTGGCCCAGCTGTTCTCTCTACCCTTGCCTGGACTTAATGTAGCCATTCTTTCACAGCAGTTTACCAGTCTGCCTCCCCACACAGAGCTCTTGAGGGCAGTGATCATGTCTCATGTATTTCTGCATCTCTGTATTTAACCCCAGGGCGAGTGTTTCACAGATGTTTGTTGCATGAAGTGAAGTTAAAGGGCCATTCAGGTGTGAAGAAACAAAACAGAACTCATGGCTTTTATTTCAATTCTTTATTAATGAAGCAGTCACTGAACCCATCCTATGGGTTGGGGCCAGAGTAGTACTAGAAAAACAGTCCCTGCTTTCAAAGAACTTCCAGATAACTAATATGACAAAAGGAATTGAATAACTCGATCCAAATGCGTTCACCGGTGGCTCCATGCCGGTGACTAGACCCTCATGTTCATCAGAGGGGCTTTAGGAGAAAGCCAAAGGCATCAGAGTAATTTAGGATGTTGCTATGACCATAAAGCAAGGTTGGCATTAGGTAAAGTGTCGGAGAAAGGTAATGGCATTTGCCACCCCATCAGGTGTATGTTGCCCGTGTGTCTCGAAGCATTTCCACCTCGAAAGAGATGAAAGCTCTCAAATCAAATAGCTTGGCATCTCAGGCGCTTTTGCAAAGTCTTTTCTTGGTTAGGAAGACAACTTCCTGTCTTCAGAGTCCTTTTCTATAAACACTCTTCGAGAAATTGTCTGAATGAATCACCTGGGACTTGGGGGCGAATGTATGTCCTCCCAAACAGCCAAGAGATGTGTTGTGTGGTGGCAGCAGCTAAACTCGTAAAACGTGTTCTGAGACCCAAATAGATCATGTTTTACCTAAGAAAATAATCATATGAAATATGTTTCGGAAAATGCACCCCACTGCCTCTGCAAAATATTACTGAGTGGAGAGCAAATTCTGCTGGTGCCCTGCAGGTTTTCAGGGAGGGAGACCCAGGCCAGGGTGGGAGGGGCGGGAGAGGGGGGACGATTTGTTTGCTCAGCATCTCACGCCGGGGGCGCTTGTGACAGTCTGAAACGCAACTGTGAAAGCAAGTATATCACAAGGGTTCTCAAATATGAAAGTGCAGTTGGAACAAAGAGCAGGCACCAGCCAGACTTCCTCTGTTAAAGATTATCCAACGTGTCACCTGGGTGCCAACATTCCCATAAATCCCAGCAGCTGCAAGTAGCTCTATCTCACCGAGTGCAACATAGCGGCTTTGAAACCCTGCCTGGGACCTCATAGCATTCCATGAAACAACCTCATCACAGGGGAATGAACTTTATCTTGAAGACTGTAAGTGTGTTTGCTTTAAAGATGATTTACCACGCTCAACAATGACCAAATTTCCTAAATTAACCCTGATCTCTTATTGTAATTATATATCTCACAATCTCATCGAGAGGAATATATCAGTTAGGGAAGGGTAAATTTCTCTAGGTTACCCTTTAAATAAATCTGAAGGCCGATTCCCAGTTCGGGGAATCAGTGATAGTTTCTCATGTGGGGAAAGAAGAACCAGATCCTGTAGGAGAGACAGGTTGGGAGAAGCTCCTTCCCTAACTTTGCCCCATCTTCCCCCTTCTAGGTCCTAACTCTTTACCTCTTTGGAGAATTGAGGCTCCCAGGGTTTATGATCTGTGATAGAGAAAATTAGCTTATCTTTCTCTTTTGCTAGGCCAGTTGCTGTGAGCAGTGACTGACTGGCCAGAGCCCGTCCCAGGCTTCCTGGCTGTCATTTGTTCTGCTTTTTAGCAACAACTCCCTGCTGGCTCCCAACCACACAGAGGAGAATGGCCCACATCCCTTGCTGAAATTTTTCCCCTTTGCTCTAATTGCTTCAGGGCACTTAAAGTCCAGTTAAAGGATAGGGGCTAATCCTTGAAAACCATTCAGGCACAAATATAAGACAGCAGAATTTCAAAGGAGAGCAAGTGGCCCCACGGGTGCTGACTTTTGAAAGATCTTGTGTGTGAGGGGGGATCCTTGAGCCCCCGAGAGTGAGCAGGGTTTGAGAAGGCAAGGAAAGAGCGTTTTAAATGAAGGATAAGTCATGCCATAGCTAGATGACTGGTAGGCACTCCTTTTGCTTTATTTTATTGTATTTTGAGACAGGGTCTCGCTCTGTCACCCAGGCTGGAGTGTAGCTCAATCATAGCTCACTGTAGCCTTGAAATTCTAGGCTCAAAGAGATCCTCCTGCCTCAGCCTCCTGAGTAGGTGGGACTATAGGTGTGCACTATCAGCCACACCTGACTAATTTAAAAATTTCTTGTAGAGACGGGGTCTTGCTATGTTGCCTAGGCTGGTCTTGAACCCCCAGCCTCAAGCAATCCTCCTGCCTTGGCCTCCTAAAGTGCTGGGATCACAGGTGTGAGGCACTGCGCCTGGCCATCCTCTGCGCCCTTTGTAGAAATTTGTAGCAGAGCTGGGTTGGTTTCAAAGGTAGAACCAAAGCCCTGTGCCTCTGGAATTGGGCAGCAAGTCTCAGGGAGGAGCTGGATCGGAGGAACATGGGTGCTTTCCAGCTCTGGAGCACACGGCTCCTCGAAGGCACATACATGTGAAGAGACACCCAGTTTTTGATGGCTCTTCTGCTGACCTGAGGTCACTTGCCTTTCTTAGATGATGAGGCTGCTTGTTGTAGGGGGCAGCAAGGATTTTGGAGCCACAGCCAGGAGGAAATTCTGGCTTTACTCTTACAAGCTTGTGCTATTCTAGGTACGCGACTAACCAAAATGCTTTGCAAAATGGGAGTAATGATGCCCTCTTGCCAGAGTTAATCTGCAGAGAAATATGAGGTAATAATAATTAAATGCCAGGAATGTCATAAACACTCGTTTCCTTTTTTCTTCCTGTTTCACTCTTCTGGAGGGATTTTTTTCTCCTCTCTAAACTTTTATTTCGCCTGCTGGAACTTCCTTTCTCACTTCTCCCCCCACTCCCAAATTGTCCCTGGGCTCTGTCTGAAGGACCCAAGTATGTGTACGGAAAGATTAAGCTGTCTGTTTTATAAAGGAGAAATGTATTCAAAATGGGGCACATCAAAAGTAAATGTAGGTGACAAATGTCTATATTTGGAAAGTGTTTCTGCTTTGATCCTGGTTTCTATTTTTTGAGAGCTTGACAAATGTGCCCTCTGGGCCTTGGCTGCAAACCTCTTCAGTCAGCGGAGTACTTTACTTGACGTGAAACTCATTTGATCATGCCCTCGCTGCTTTTCTGAATCCCAGAGTTTCGAAGTCACAGAATAGCCTCCCCTTGTATCCCTGAGTACCGCCCAGAGCCAGTGTGGCTGGAATCTCTGAAGTCCAGGTCTTAGGCCTGCAGGCGTCACGGGCAGATGGAGGCCTTCCCTGGCTCCGTTCCCCGGCACATGCTCGGCCATCACGAACGCTTCCCTGACATCCTCCACCTTCCTTCCTTCTCCACGAGGACACGTGGAGCTTCTTCTGAGTAACCTCTGACCCAGCTACTTGGGAAGGGGCCCAGAGCGATTTCCCCCGGGGGAATTTCTCCAGCGGTGGTTGCATGGCATTGAACTCTGATGAAAGTCTCCATATGGTTAGCCACAGAATGGATTTTTGCACAGTTTCTTAGACTGCTTGGAATAAAAATCTTGACAGGCTTCAAAGAAACATGGTCAGCCACCACGTCTTGCGCCAGCCTTGCAGGTAATTATAAAGGGTCCTGTGTGTGTGCAGTGAGTCAGCATGACAAAGGTGTTCTGCTGTTTTTCAATTATTTATTTATTTATTTTTGGGATAGAGTCTCACTCTGATGCCCTGCCATCATAGGTCATAGCAACCTCAAACTCTTGGGCTCAAGAGATCCTCTTGTCTCAGTTTTTTTTATTTTTAGTAGAGACGGGATCTTGCTCTTTTTTTTTTTTTGAGACAGAGCCTCAAGCTGTCACCCTGGATAGAGTGCCGTGGCATCACAGCTCACAGCAATCTCCGATTCCTGGGCTCAAGTGAGTCTCTGCCTCCGCCTCCCAAGTAGCTGGGACTACAGGTGCCCGCCACAATGCTCGGCCATTTTTTTTTGGTTGCAGCCGCTATTGTTGTTTGGCGGGCCCAGGCTGGATTCGAACCTGACAGCTCAGGTGTACGTGGCTGGTGCCTTAGCCTGTTGAGCCACAGGCACCGAGCCTGGGGTCTTGCTCTTGCTCAGGCTGGTCTTGAACCCCTGACCTCAAACAATCCACCTGTCTTGGCCTCCCAGGGTGCTAGGATTACAGGTGTAAGCCACCATGCCCAGCCTTGTGAAGTGTTTAATTTTTCAGTCACGAGTAAGTGGCAGCCAGCTGATTTTCAACGAAAGGCCTCCTTGTCCACAAAGTGATTCCATTCAGTCTGGACCAGTTTCTTTCCACTTTTGGACCTCTGAGCTGAAAACAGGACAGAAGGTCACTAGGATGGTATCCACTATTCCCGTCAGGGTCATTGTCTAACCAGGGAAAACAGGATCTACTCTGAGCCTTTCCAACAGAGGGACTTCAGTGCCAGGAGTGTCATGTAGGGGAAGGAGCCCCTGAGGAGGCAAACAGGGACAGTGAGACAAGCGAACAGAAGCTGCTGCCACCCCAGGCTGGAAGGACAGGAGGAGGAGGTGGTACGACTTGAGGGTGGGGGCTGGGGTCACCTGCAGAGGCTGGGGCCACAGAGCTGGAGCCCTGGACAAGGTGTGTCCTCCACGTGCAGAGAGGAGGGGAGAAATGCTCCTCCTCTCCCACTGGCCATTGCTGAACCCAGATAGAAGCCACTGTCACCAATCCTGGGCTCTGACACAGAGCTACGGGTTTAGCCTCTTGCTCCCTGCCCTGGAGTTAGGGAGCAGAGCAGGGGACAGTGAGAGGGTTCAGAAGGCTGCTGTGGGGCTACTGAAAACCAGAAAGCAGCAGGAAGAGGGGAGACAGCCAGGATCCCGGAAGGAAAAGGGCATGAAGGCCACCAAGCCTGCACTCAGTGTGGCACGCTCCACAGGCCCACCGCTCCCACAGCCACGCTCATCTCTAAATAACTTGTGGGTCTCTCTTGCCAATGACTGTGACTCACTGCTGGCTTAGAACTCAGAACTGCTGGCTTAGGCAGGTGGCACTTCCAAGAATGCTCTGTGCTTTTTTCTAGTTTTAGTAGAGATGGGGTCTTGCTCTTGCTCAGTCTGGTCTCAAACTCTTGCCCTCAAGTGATCCTCCTGCCTCAGCCTCCTGGAGTGCTAGGATTGCAGAGGTGAGCCGCCACACCTGGCCACAGTCAAATATTTTATATTATTTTATTTATTTTTTTGATACAGAGTCTCAAGCCGTCACCCTGGGTAGAATGCTGTGGCATCATAGCTCAGAACAACCTTCAACTCTTGGGCTCAAATGATCCTCTTGCCTCAGTTTTTCTATTTTTAGTAGAGACGGGTCTCGCTTTTGCTCAGGCTGGTCTTGAACTGGGTGGATGAGCTCAGGCAATCCACCCGCCTAGGCCTCCCAGAGTGCTAGGGTTACAGGCGTGAGCCACTGTGCCCGGCCCAACCATATATTTTAAATTGGGGTTTTATATGTATAAATAAAATTATATGCTTTTCTTCTAAAAATAGGTGGAAAGTTATATGGGTATTTTACTTTTATTTAAAGACGTACTTTTTCATCACTAGTAACATGTTAGCCAGATGGCTGCACAGCATTTTGTTTAGCTATTCCTTATTATAGGATGTTTATATTGCTTCCTTTTTTTTTTTTTTTTGAGACAGAACCTCAAGCTGTCTCCCTGGGTATCACAGCTCACAGCAATCTCCAACTCCTGGACTCAAGTGATTCTCCTGCCTCTGCCTCTCAAGTAGCTGGGACTACAGGTGTTTGCCACAACCCCTGGCTGTTTTTTGGTTGCAGCCGTCATTGTTGTTTGGTGACCCAGGCTACATTTGAATCCGCCAGCTCAGGCGTATGTGGCTGGTGCTTTAGCTGCTTGAGCCACAGGCGCCAAACCCCTGTTTTCATATTTTTCCTTAAAACATTCTTTCCCATAAATTTAGGATTTAGTATATCTAGAAAGATAAATATAATTAAGAGGTGTTTGCAAAAGATATTTGCAAGAAAATATGACAGAGGGCCAAAGTTCTTAATATGTAAAGAGATTTTCATATTTCTTCTTCTTCTTTTTTTTTTTTTTTTGAGACTGAGTCTCAGTTTGTCACCCTCAGTAGAGTGCTGTGGCATCACATTTCTTTAAATAAGAGGGAAATTGGGCTCAGCACCTGTAGCTCAAGCAGCTAAGGCACCAGCCACATAAACCAGAGCTGGGCAGGTTTGAATCGAGCCTGGGTCTGCCAAATAACAATGCCAACTACAACCAAAAAACAGCTGGGCATTGTGGCAGGCACCTGTAGTCCCAGCTATTTGGGAGGCTGAGGCAAGAGAATCGCCTAAGCCCAGGAGTTGGAGGTTGCTGTGAGCTGTGACGCCACGGCACTCTACGGAGGGCAATAAAGTGAGACTCTGTCTCTACAAAAAAAAAAAAACCAAAACAAAACAGAAAATGTTATGCTGGTAGTAGCGATCATTCAGGAGAGACAGATATTATGTTCACATTATTACTAGTGCAAAGGAAAATTGATAGATCCTTCTTGTTTTCCAAGCTATTTTATTTACTCATTTATTTAGTTAATAATTATTGAGTCCCTTCTGTATTCAAAGATGTTTTTAGGTGCTAAGATTAACATAAATATAGGTAGGATTTAGCTCTCACTCATGTGGAAGTTATGATCAGGTAAGAAAGATCACAGTTATCCAAATAAGGATAATGCGAGAGAAAGTGGATTTATAGCGGAAACACTGGATTTGGATTGGGAAGACTTGGGTTCTAATCTTGACTTTGGTTTCTTACTAGCAGTGCAACTTTGGAAAAGTCACTTTCTAATCTCGAACTTATACTTTCTTCACCTGAAAATGGGGTGTAGGAAGATTAAATGACAGACTTAAACCACAGACTTAAAAATATTTTGTAAATTGCTTGTGCTTTTCACACTTAAAGTAGTGTCTTTGTGATTGTAAAGGAAGAAAATCATCACTCCCAATGGGAGACTCAGAAGCCTGATGGAGAAGGAGGAATTATCTAACGCTTAAGGGAGGGAATGGGTAGTATGAGATTGCGGAGAAAGGACAGTAGAGAAAAGATAGCTGTCCAGGTGGCAGGAATTGGAGGCAGGAGAGGGTAAGGGGAGTTTAGGACCCTGTACGTATAAGGTACTTGGGGACATAACAGGGATTGAGGGACAGCCCTGGGAAAGATGGATTGTGAACAAATTATAAGAGAGCCATGATGTAAGGCCAAATGACCCGGACTTTAGCCTGTTGGCAGAGCTATAGGTATTTTTAAGTAGAGAAGTTCCTGGAAGTTAAGGTTGATGTCTAAAGAGGAACAAAATGATAGGTGAACCCAGTACTCAGATCTCGGGTTCTAGTACAGGTTGAGTATCCTTTCTCTGAAGTGCTTGGGACCATAACTGTTCTGGATTTCACATTTTTTTAATTTAATTTTTTTGCACTATATGCTTATTGCTTTTGAATAGCTAAACCAAAAATCTAAAATCTGAAAGGCTCCAACGAGCATTTTTATTGAGCCTCATTCAGAGCTTGAAAAGTTTTGGATTGGGCGGCACCTGTGGCTCAAAGGAGTAGGGCGCTGGCCCCATATGCCAGAGGTGGTGGGTTCAAAGCCAGCCCTGGCCAAAAACTGCAAAAAAAAAAAAAAGAAAAGTTTTGGATTTTGGATTATCAGACTTGGGACACTCAACTTGTATCATTCATTCTCTGGTGAAAGGAACGTGAGCTCCTGGGAGAAATGGCTGGTGCAAAGGCCGGGGCAGGGAAATGCAAAGCAAGCCAGAGGCACATAGTAGCACCTGAAAGTTAGGAAATCCAAAGCAAAAACCATAGGATAGGGTGTGTCAAAGGGGCTCACAAGAGCCAACCAGAAAGAATTCCCTGTGGCCAAAGCTGGAACGATTTGGGCAACAAAATAAATGATGTGGCACCAGATTATAACCCAAAGTGTAAGATAAATGTCTGTAAATTAACACTGATATTAATAAATGAGGTGAGAACAGGCAAATCTTTCTAGAATTCCATGGAATGTACATGGATTCTCTCTGGGCCAGGAGGTGGAGCCAGGCTCCAGGACAGCCCCCCGGCCCCCCACCCCACTCCCTAGTGTGGGCTGTGGTTACTGACTTGCTTCCAAAACATGAGTATGCAAAGGTGGGGGACGGGACTGACTTTACGGTGGAGAAACTTGGCAGGTACTCCCTCGGCATGGTGAGCAACCCTAACATCATCAAGAGTAAGTCATGTTGGTCACACCCTTGATGTGCTGATAGTGGCTTTGATGTGCTATGCTGTGATGAGGAGGGCAGTTCATCTCCGTGGTGTTCTTACCCATAACTGCAATATGACTGTGAGAAAAATAGCAGATAGACTCAAACTGAGGGACATTCCACAAAATACCTAATCAGTACTCCTCAAAATTGTCAAAGTCATTGACAAATGAGATCAACCTGATGGACTATCACAGAGACTCAATGACCAAATGCAATGTGATATCCTTGGTGGGATCGTGGATCAGAAACAGGATATTAATGGGAAAAAAAAAAAAGAAATCAGAATAATGATTTATTTTTATTTCACAATGGTGTGTTAAAATTTTTATAAATCTGTTTTGCAAACTAATTAAATTACCAAGAGTACCATTTGAATAGATTCTATCTGGGAACAACATTTCTTTAAAGATAAGGAATGCTACAAAATTCCCTCTAGAAGTTGATGACAAATTCTATGGTGACTTTGATGAAAGGCACTCGATGGGGACAGGTGTAAGCAATGAGCTGTCTGGATAAAATTCACACTGTGCCACCTAACAATTGGACATCCATCTCCCTTATTTATATCAAAGGCTGGATTTTTCATGTTAATTTAGAAATTCAACGTGGAAACTCACAGGCTCAGAATGCACTCCCAATGTCTTACAAAATTCCTTCAGATATTTCCATTAATTTTTCCTTCTAACACTCAAAGACTTCTTTGATAATCATTAAAATTGTAATTAGCTGGCTCGCGGTGCCTGTGGCTCAACGGGCTAAGGTGCCAGCCACGTACACCTGAGCTGGCAGGTTCGAATCCAGCCCGGGCCCGCCAAACAACAATGACGGCTGCAACCAAATAATGGCCAGGCGTTGTGGCGGGCGCCTGTAGTCCCAGCTACTTGGGAAGCTTAAGCCCAGGAGTTGGAGGTTGCTGTGAGCTGTGATGCCACAGCACTCTATCCAGGGTGACAGCTTGAGGCTCTGTCTCAAAAAAAAAAAAAAAAA